>RXPK01000071.1:2773032-2857521 GCA_004143645.1 Protaetia brevitarsis
ACCAAGATCTATCAAAAAATCGCATATGAGATCCTTGTTTCCTTACTCATCCTAGTTTAGCTACCCCGGATTCCCCACAATTCTCTTGAAAAGCAACTTTAAGGGTAATTTTGTTTTTTTTTTGTATTAGCCCTTTACGCTAATAAGGGTTATCTTTTTGGCGTTAGCTCTTGGTATATTATAAGTAGGGACAGGAATAACGGGGTACCATGATGCTCACCGCGCCCGGGAATTGATGTGCCACGTTCGACTACTAGGGAGTGGTGTAGTGCAAACTACCCAAACTGCGCGTTGGTACATTTGAATCTTCGTTCTACTCCTCACAACACTGCATTGCGCTAACTGCAAGAAACATTGTTCCCCGTTAACCTTCTCTCTACTTCTAATGTCTGGTTGCACCAACGAGTTTTTTCTTTGCGCGTTGCACCGGCCCAAACAATCAAGAGTTCACAAATCTGTAAATGTTCAAGTGTAGTCGCTGAAAACCGGTTGCTGGTGCGTGACGAATTAGTTTCGGCTGTAAATCTATCCAATATAAACCGTAAGGGGGTCACATATGGATAATAAACATTCACGCAAACATCGAGCGAGTACATTGCGTATAATTTCATTTAAACCGGTCCATGTACTTAAAAATACAGTAAGTAATCAATAGTGGAAAGCGTTATTTAGGCGTAAAGCGTGGTCGAGACACGAGGAGTATTTATAAAGAGTGTATATAACATATATAATTCCTAGTCCCACAGTGCAAAACAGTTACGTTTGCTCATTGTATATATTGCGTATCCCTACCGTTATAGCCCGTAGAAATAGCCGATATCCCATAGCGAACAAGCGTACAGGAATTCAATTGGCCGATAAGAATCAAATAAACACGCTTTTTTTTACAAAGTGCCTATGAACTGGGAGTAAACAAAACAATATTTTTGCCCAAAACCTCAACGGTACTCTTCTTTGGTAATTAAAAACAAAATTATTGAGGAACTTCGTATTAATTCAACTTTTATAATATAGGTAGAGTGTTTAAAAAATCACAATTAACTCAACAGAATACCCATTAAAGGACGAAATTACATATTTATGCTAGTAGTAGATTTTATAAATAAACTACGGTTTAACGGAAGCTAGCTCAATGGAGCTTCCATACATTTCGCATACGTCATGAGATCTCGTTGAGATCCGGCTGACGTATAATTGCCGCAATTTCCCGAGATCGGTATTGAAACTCCCTCCACCACGCCGGGCACAACTACTACCATATTCTCTAATAACGACGTTACCACAAATTTGACACAATACACAATTATTACCTATACGATGTCGAAGCTTTGGACGAATTAAGCGCTAAGCTCTTAGTATGACATGTATTTATCTTAGGGAATCCCAAACTGGCTGGTAATGTATCAGAATATTCCCGAAGCTTCTGCCTCGTCCGTTAAGCCGCCACTGCACTTTTTCATAATTTTAAAACTCAAAGTACTGTGTCAGAAATAGTGGCGCTGGTGCATAACGTCACGGCGGACCACCAATGACAATGATTTGAATTCGTTGTGCTATTGCCTGAAACACGAACATGTTACGAACTTATACGAAGAAATAAATCATTGTAATGGTCCTTGTAAAACGTAAGCACCAGCCGCCGCTGGTCAAAAGGGCTAAAAGCGTTTCGGTTTCTTTTGTATATCTTAGGAAGCGTTTGGAATTTATATTAGTGCATTTTATTAGTTATAAGACTAATGAAATGCATTAAAATAAGCAAATCTTTCCGTTTAAGGGCCTCTGTATCTCTTATACTTGCCGAGATAGCAATGGCATCCCTATCAAAGCCACCTGTATATGCGAAACGAGTCATTTGCGAATAAACGAAGTACATTAAGATATTTTTTCAGAACCGTCAGGTACTTCTTACCTTAAAAATTGGCCGCTTGACTGCGGGATACCTGTATATGTATTCATCTTAACAAAAGTAAAGTTGACGACATATAATAGGAAACCACTTCAAAAACTTATTTTAAAATACTATGCCAAGTCGCGAAAAAAATGCCTTTAATTTCCATTTATATTGGTTCATTCACAAAATATAACTATAAATTCCAAAATTCATCTCTATGTGAAAGATTTAAATCATATCATTAGCTTTGTACTATGTATTTGCCCCTTTGCGTTACAACGCATAACTAAATTTTGCCTCACAACACAAATATATACCTCCACTGATTATTTAAGATTTTCAAGGGAAAAAGCCGCATACCTCATGAAGCAATATTGCTCAAATCATAAAGAACAACCATCTTACGTCTTGCTTCCCACCAGAACACAAATGCAATACAAAACTCTACGGCGCATCTCAGCATGTTTGTTTTGTTTTATGTCATATACGTTTAATAATTAGGTTTAGAATTCTGGCTAGAATGAAGCCATAAAACTAGTGTGACGTAATTGCGTATAGATGATATTGATGAAGTAAAACGGTGGTTCACACAAACGTGTTTTTTCTAGGGTTGGATTTTAATACCTCATAAACCCGGGTCGGTGACCGCTATAAAGACTATCTCGGACAATCCAAGATTTGTCAACGGTGCAACCAGCCATAAGAAACAAATAAAACCAAACACTTTTAAAATTCGATTAACTTGTAATTAACTGCATTTTGGGAAAATGTTACAGCTACATATATGTACCTCTAAAGGAAGTTAGGTTCCCACCGTATCTTGCCAGTTTCTTTTCTTTTTGTTTTGTTTACGTTTGGCATGGATTGACTAGAGATATTATGATTTGGGCGTTCTTGAATTACATTTGCGTTACAATGGAAAGTGGTTTTAAAGGCAGCTATAATAAATACTTAAAGCAACGATGCGAGAAGACTGTCACCCTAATTTGGAGACACAGGCTCGCTTGCATGTTAGCATCACCGTTGCTTGCGATATCAGCCATCTCCAATTTTTATTTCTTTGCGGGATATGAAATTGGAAATATATTTTTTAAGAATGTTTTTGGTGGTAAGTTACCGGTGTTAAATAAAAAAAAACTATTTTCAAATAGCGATGTGGTTTCAGGTAGCGCCCGAAGTTTGTGTACCTTACTATTTTGTTTATATTGTTGTTGCCAGGTATCGTCCTATATAAAGAAGAAGGAAATGCTAGAAATAAGTAAACATAAATGATTCCTTAAAATAATTTTGAAACTGTAGCATACACGCATCATAAAAAAAAATAATATTTTGTTTTTGTTATAAAGCCCTTTTCCTTTACATCTGTAGCAGTGTTACATTAAACTAATGAATATAAGTAACTAAGTTTTTTTTCGACATTGTAAGTACAAAAATATGAAGCAACTCTATAACTGCATCAGAAAGATGAAATTAGAAGAAACATAATTATTATATAAAATATATTTATAACAAGAATCCCTTTCTACAACAATCATTATTACAAATATGTAAAATACCTTATTTATAATATTAATATACATTCTTAAATAGTAATATGAAATAAAATGATACAAAACAAAATAAATGATGTCATTACTCTGTACAGTGCACATATTAAATATAATGTATATCAAAACCTAGAAAACAACTTTACTGCTAAAAATTAAAGAAATTTAAGAATATATAAATCAAAAAAAACTGTTAATAATAAAAATAGTAAATATATGATGTTACGCCATATGAAATACAAGTCGGTCATTAATTTGTTTTATAATTGTAAAAATTTACGAATTTTGATCATTTGTTTGTAGTAGTCGAAATGATTTTTATTTATTTTCAGCTGAAAATACATTTTATTTGCATTAGCAAATCAAGATAAAGTAATTTAAAATATGGAGTTGGTATACTGTAATGCATACCATCCAATGCGAAGTACGAATTTCTACAAATGCAGGTATTTTCTATTATGTACTTGAAATAGTTGCATGTTTATTTTTTTTTGTATCTCAAATTGCTTGAACTACTACGCTTAGCAGCTTTACGAAATTCGATCATTTGCAGAAACGTCATTATTCTAAAAATGTCTTTACCTTACTTTTCGCAGTTGATATCACAAACTTCGCTCTTTACCTTGTAATGCTCAACAAACCCATCATAGTTGATTAGTAACTAATTATAAAAAGTATAACATTAAAATTTCAATAGTGACAATTTGTTCAAAAGCACAAGGTGTCGATAATACTGTAGTTCTATTCATTCTTAGCAAGTCGCAAAACATGAAGAATTACCTCGTCTACAGTTTGATTATTTAATAGTGCTTTTATAGCATCATCGTCTATAACGACTGTAAACAGGAGTTTTGCATTTTCGCGCATACGGCCAATGTAATCGAAATCTTCGTCGGACGCAGGCTGATGTCCACACCTTTTTATAACAGCATCTAACATCTTATCAACTGGAGTGTCAGGCCACCCGAATGCTCTCAAAGTAGCTTCGTCTACTAATAGAGTTAATAACTCCTTTATAGAATCAGTTAACGTTATTTCATTCCATATACCACTCTGTTTCTCAGTGAATTTGTTACCAGCAGCTACATCTTGGGCAACACTCAAAAGTTGTTGTTGTAAGCGCTTTTTCTCAGCGCCTGCCATAATATCTTCTAAAACATCTCTATGTTTCGCTCTCATATGCCTAAGGAGACAATCTTGTCTGATAAAAGCCCTTCCACATTCGTCGCAGCTACAAGGTGGCTCTTTGCGATGAGTGAGCTTGTGCAATTTTAGAGAAGACTTGACAGCAAAACTTTTACCGCATATTTCGCATTTAAAAGCTGAAATAAACATTTAATTATACTCGCAGACATAATGTAAACGTAGTGTAACAGTAGGAACATAAAGTGAAATTTTCTGATATCAATTTTTGCAGATTTTCGCAGAATCGAAAATCATATGGTCCGTTGTTATTGTTTGCGTCTTTTATAAATAAACTAAATTTCTCTTATTTACGTTATTTTATTCCATTACCTTTTCTTCATGCGGATTGTATATTAGATAATATGTTGGTGTGTATTCTGCATTGTTCTATTTTAATTGTTTTTTTATAATCACAATAATTATAAATTATAAAGGTAAAGTATTTGGTTGTTTTAATTTGAAAGTTAATAAAAGTTGTATTTATGTTTGAAATTTAAGTTATTTGGATAGTTTTTAACTATATAAACAAATTACACAACATGATAGTCATTCGGCATGATGCCAAATTGGCGAAATTCGGAAATAGAAAACAATGATTAGGGAGGCTATGTTGAAAACGATTGGTTGTGGGGGAAAAGTTTGTTCATAAAAGAAGAGAGCATAAGAATCTTTTGTGTATGTCAAGTTTCTAAAAAGAAAAAAAGAGAAATTCTGAAGAAGAAGCAAGCATTCTTTTTGGAATTGGAGAAGAGGATCATTATATTATCAAGGAGAATTCGAAGTTGGATTAGAAACCGAACGGGAAAGATTTAAAAATAGAAAGGAATGAATATAGAAAATTTAATGAGGTTCCTCATTGTTTAAGATAGTTTCTGTTATTCTGTTATCAAATTAACATTAAAATATACCGAAATCGTCCATACCATTTTAATTTAATTTGAAAGTTGATTAGAACTCATATTTGTGTTAAAACACAACATTAAATAAAATTGACACAGTAATATATAGGGTGTGCTTCAGACCACTCGTCCACTATCTTTTTCTCGCGACCTATTGTAGCTAGAGTAATATGACAAAAAAATTAACAACAAAACCCCACCTGAAGAATCATGCGAAAATATTTTTAACTTTCGGAAACGTTCCATTACACCGGAAGTGGATAACAATTTTCTTATTTTAAATGGAATCATATGTTTTTTCTTATTCACTACAATTATTGAATACAATTTTCACTAAGTTTCTATCACTAACTTCAACCGTTTTGAGATATTTACGATTTTCTCAAAATTTTGACGTATTCATCACTTTCGAAAACGTACCATATTTTGCAAACCATTAAAGATAATGATGCCATTTTACTGGTACCCAAGAAAAATAGTTGTCCGTACCAAATTCTGTCAAAAGAACCACTAAATTGTATACAGAGTGTTCATAAATCAATAGCCAATTCGGATACATTTAACCTTAGAAAATTCATTTTTTCAAATGTAACATTACATTATATTCCTAATTATGCCATGCAATGCAGAAATAAATTCTCCGTCAATAGGTATAAAGGATGCATATACCTATTCCTAGCCGTTTTCAAGATATAAACCATTATTTACTCGACTATGAAAATTTTAGTACATTTCTTGCAGTGGGTTATGAAAATGACAAGTAGGTTTGACAATTATCATTACTTTATCATTAAGATCTAATTTTCCCATTGTTGATCCATGGTTATAATGTTGTGGTTGATACGAGTATTATAAAAGATATTTTACATTTATTGCTTATGCGGAATGGAATAGATGATATGCAATAATTTAGAGATGCGAGATAAAAGGATGGTACTTATTACATTAAATTATTCAAAATGTCTGTCGTTTCTTTCTATGCATCGCTCTATTCACGCCTCAAAGTTCTTATGAACTCGAATTGGCTCTTCTCTGCTTATGGATTTACACGTTTACCTTATTCTTATTTTCATTTCTTCCGCACTTTGCGAACGAATTTGATAAACAATATCTTTCACTCTTCCTCAAAATAATAGTCTAAACATGTCTGGGATCTAGCTGGCCATGAAATTTCAGACCCTCTCCCAATCCATTTATTTGGAAATATTTCACTTAATTATTCTCTCACATGTACAGCAAAATGTGCAGAACATCAATAATGTTGGAACCACATATCTCTTCTTGTTTCTAACGGCACGTTTTCGAGGAGCACTGGCAATTCATTGGTTAAAAAAAAAAAATGGCTGTACACATTCCCGTTTACCGTGTCTTCAAAGAAGTAGGGTCCAATTATTTGGTCACCAAGGATGCCGTTGCCGTGCCACGTGTTTATGCTCCACACATTTTGATTGTCAAGTTCTTGCATCCAGTGTGGATTTTCGTGTGACCAATAATGTAAGTTATGTAGATTTACTTCACCAATACCTTTAAATATTGTTTCGTCTGATCACAATACCCCCAAAACATCAGCTATTCTCTCATTTCTAACATGCCGAACAATTTGCCTGCCGTTGTTGTGGTTTTTGCGCACATTTCCTGTTTGTTGCACACCGAGAGCCAAACGAGAGAATACCTTACGTATAAACTGTCGTCGCTCTGGATACCTTTCGGCATATACACGCGCTGCCATCGCCATATTTTTTGACATTCACCCATAATCATCAACATGACTGCTTCTACATTTGGCAATGCCATATTAAAAAAACTAATTTATAAAATTTGAACAACAAAAATACAAAATAACGCGTAACAATACAGCAAACAACAACAAAGAACCAGTAATAATGAGAATTCAACTATAATAACGAAAGTAGCAAAGACAAGTTTGACACTTCTGGATCTGAAACTGACATGACAACGCTTTAATAACTAGCTGAAAATGTGGTAATATATGTTCTATATCAAGTATATTAAATTTCCCACTTTGTACAATGGGCAGGGAAATGTAAATCATCGGATGTTTATTAGGAGGAATTTATAGCAAAGTACTTGTGTTTGTGAAATACACTTCGAAGACCTAAACTGTTTTAAACTCAAAAAATCGAACGTGAGAAAACCACTACGTTTAAACAATGAATGGTTCTATGTATTGCATTATTAAAATGTTCAGAGATATTTTTAAGTGATAAACATGTTAAAACATCATTAAAACATATGTAAATTATAAAAGCAATGAATAAAAGCTGTTCTCTCATTTTATTATTTATTTATAATAGAGTTCCTCGTTAACTTCTATGTAAAAACTACAAAGCTGTTTCCTTGTTGACTTCCAATACCACCGATAATATTTTTCAATATTTCGACGTCAAAGCAAGTATCACATAATAAATTTACATCTATCTATTGGATAGAATTTTTTAATTTGATACAATTAAAATAGTGTTTCAATATTTTTCGTTTAATTCATGTTCTTGCTTTGAACTATATTCCTGATTATTTATTTTGCCATCTTAAAAAGATGCTTATAACTTTACTCTGTATTTATGGGACAGTGAGGAGAGGACTGTCTATAAAAGATCAAAGGTGCTGACATTTATGTCCATACTGTTATACTGTGGTGTAGATAGTATAAATTAATATCTCTAAATTATTGTAAAACTTACGCTTTACGCCGCTGTGCAATAAAGTGTGCCTTTGTAAATCTTCTTTTCTATAAAAATTCTTTTCACAATAATCGCATTGCATAGGCTGAGCACCTTCATGCACGAACAAAATGTGAGTGGTTAAACGAGCTCTTCTATTAAACGCTCTGTTGCAGTGAGGACAGGTATATGCATTTTCTCCGGTATGATGAAATATGTGTGCCCTTAGTTGTGCAGCCTGTATAAAACTTTTCCCACAAAATTGGCAAGAATGAGGCTTGTCGCCCGTATGAGTCCGCACATGCCTATTCAAGGTCTCTTTGGCAGCAAATCGTCTTTTACACTGTAAAAAAAAAAAACACACGTACATTACTAAAACCTTATGCGTTGGCCTACATCAGAGTTCTCTATTTCACATAAAAAACGAAAATTGTACATTGGCGTAAGGCGTAAAACCGGCTTCGCAGAACTAAAACGTGTCGCAGCAACATTAGGAGAATACCTAATGCTTAGTTTTGTTTGGCTGCTGAAATGTCGCTGGTAACACGTTTTAGTTCTGTAATAAAAAAGCCGGCTTAAGTCGTATTATGGGCAAAATAATGCAGAGAGGTTTTTTGGTAGTGGGAGTAGATCGTTCATCACGGCAGTATTGATGAAAACTTACAGACGGTATTTTCAATTTAAAAATATATTAAGAAAGAATTATTTATATCTAGAGAGCCGCGTTTGTAGCGTTTTTATTACCACCACAAGACATTTCGCTTAGTGGGGGGAGGAGAGGGAGGCGAGTACGCCTACAGTTTAGATCAGTGTTATTATACTTGACTCCGACGGTGTCAACTTCATAACCCCGACCATATCCCACCACACACCGTTTCGGTTGGTAGGGCAAGCGAGAGCGGCAGCGGCACTCCTACCACCTATAACTAGACAAATCGCTCCTGACAGTTGCGCAGTGACAAAAAGGGCGGAGCTGAAACAATTACGCTTACGTGTCATTGGCCCGCTGATGAGAGGAGCGGGCGGAAGGCCCATTGGAGCTGTACACTGTTACTCGCTGATAATGAAAGTGTACACAGATTATTACAGTATAGCTATCGTGCCGGCCAAAATGCAACGTACATCAATTCATTTAGACGGACGTGCCATTAGTGCACAAAGTTGTGAAATTGTTGCCAATATTTTTAGCTATTTTAGAAATCGTTTTCCAGAAAAAAATTATTGACTATAAAATCGGAAGCTGCGAAGGCTACGGGGGTGTCATTGTCGACAATTTATAGAATTGTAAGTGAAAAAAAGAAAATAGACGGTGGTGAATGTGCCCAATGTAGTTCTCCAAGGAAACATATAAATATTCCTAAGAGATGCTGAAACGTCTAATTTTAAATTTCCATGAAACAGGGAGGATTGTGTCTTCACTGAAAAGTATTTTACCCAAGTTCAAAGATGTCAGCGGCTTGTTTAATTATCGGTACCTACTTAAATACTTTTTGAATTTTGAAGGAATTTTCTTCTGACCGTCAATTGGTAAACAATATTTAGGTACTTATTAATTTTTATAATCTTATTGTATATTACATTATCCAGTAACACCTACAGTGAACTTGTTTATTTATCGGTACCTACTTAAATACTTTTTTAATTTATACCACATTCATATATGTAATTATTATGAATTGCTTTTAATTTTGAGGTAATCGGCTAATAAGTATAGTATATAATGAACAGATACTAGCAGGACAATTACCTTAAACATCTTTTAATGTGACGAGTAATTATAAATTGAATTTAAGTTTGTAAACAAAAATTAAAAATTTCCAAAAATAAATTTTTAACAGTAATATTTGGCAAAGGAAACAATTTCCAACTTATAAACACGCCAGATTTTTTCTGTCAGTCCTAAGCCTGAAAAGATTGTCACATACTTTTGTACTACACTGTAAACCGACCATCGTATACGCTCCGCCCACTCCAGTACAATGTGCGCTCAATGACTCACCACTGTCACGAGATTTATATACATACATAGTACGTACGCTGGCTACCTGGGGAAATGAGTGGGATTGAATTATTACCGTCCGGTTCACAGTGGTCCGAAATGCAAAAAATGTGGTGGAAAATCGTAGCGTTGTGACAAAATCTATTTCAAGGATATGCTTTGGTGCAAATATGTCTGTTAGGCTATATAATTCAAATGTAAGGGTAATATTTACATACAACGTACACTGCATCCTTAAAGCGACAGCTGCATTAAGGGTAAAGATAATTTACGATAAATCCCATTAAGTAAATTTTACGTAACGTATTTTATAGTTAGACTGACATTGTATAGTGTCAAATTGTATAAAGCAACTACTACTATTCAAAAAGAGATTGTTGTGATGGAATTTTATTGTTTTTTTAGCAAGAAAATTATTTTATATACAAGAACTAAATATGATTTCTCTTTTTATGTACTGTGCAATTTTATTGAAAAAAAAAACAGAAAAACAAAAATTAATCAGCATATGGCCAAACTTCTTCTACATGAAATTCATCTTCGTCATTGTGGTTTTGTTGTTTTCAGTTTTCTCGTTGCAACGTTCAGCAAGCGTAAAACATCAGAGTCGTTCAACTCTTTTGTTTATCGTTGTTATTAAAAGAACTAAATATGGAGGGGAACTTGAGCCTGTTTCGGATAATTTTCGGCATTGTTAAGTATGAAAAAATCTGTTCAGTAACACTTAGCTTCGTGTAATAATATTTTATGCACCGAGGTGGGCATGTAATACCAGTTATATAGACATATGTAACACATCTGCTGTTTCTAAACAGTATTTGTCGAATTCCATATATCTTATATCCTGAAAGTACATGTATTACAGCAAATCTTCTGATAAGTTTTTCTTTAACTCCTGTTATTTCTGCGGCCAAAGTTGGTTTTGAAACAAAAAATTCTAGCGGTGTTTCAATCGTTACTGATACCAAAACCTTATTTAGGCATGTCTACATTAAGACCCATTCATTGACGGCATGCATTTTGAATGGCTACTAACTGTACATCTTCGGTTGTAAAAGATGGAACCTTAAAGTTAGTTAGTTAACATTGTACATACTGTTCTGCACATGCGCGTTCCCAGACGCGTCATCAGTATACGTAGTTGACACAGTAACTGGCGTCATTTAAACTGGTTGTTTACGTGATTTAAGCGTGCGTAAGTAGATCATTAAATGAAATATTCCCACGCGTATTATCATAACCTGCGCAAGAACATATCTACCGATGGAATCAATTTGCCGTTGGGTGGGCAGTTGGACGAAGCCCGCAATGTGTGTTTATTACAAACCCCTCCCCCCTCTTTTTTAAACAATGAAATGTAACCAGATTCGCGGTGTAATCTTATGTAACATTTTTTGTAGAAACTACTCTATGCCTATAATCTGAGATTTGTAAGCCCACTAATCGTCCCCCAAAATCCAGGTAATTACAGTGTTCATTGGGAAGTTGTTCAGATACTTTAAATAACCATCTTTCAAGATGGGATTATTAATTTAACATATCTGTTCCTGTTGAGAATGTACATCAGCAGAAGGTTGAGAGATATTGACCCAGTCACGGCCCGTGACAATATTGGCTGGTGCAGCCAATCTCAAATTCAATTTGCGAAATTACCCAAAAAATAAACAAAGAATTCTTTTTTTTTAACAGAGCCATTCGAAATGAATTATAGTTTATCGGTAAAGAAACTTTTTCAAGTTTATTTCCTTTTTTTTGAAAACGGTACTTTTCGGGTTAAAAGGAAAAAAGACCCCTTTAGTAAAATTGGCAATATTTTTTTAAGCATTTTCATAAAAATAAAACTTTAAATGCGACTTAAATAAACCCATACTATTGAAAATACGAAATAAGAAAAAGTTCATCCCCTGTGAAGGTAACATTCGGCATTCACAAGGAATTTCGACAGGCTACTGAATTGACAACGTTGTAAAAATAAACAGTGCAGAAGTGGGACCCAACATTAAACAAAAAATAACCTTCTGACCTAACCTAATAAGGGAACAGCTAGCGCCAATAATCTGATGAATCCGATAAATGCACTTACAAGGAAACCTCGCGAACTGTAAATCGAAGATTTTAATGAAACTTTGTCAGTTTGTAGCCTCCATGGAGTGTTACTCAAGGACGCTTTCCATTGCTGCGGAACTTCAACTTTAGGACTAGGGATAATATAATCTTACATACATCCAAACGCGTATAACTCGAAAACTATCACATATAACCATTTAGCGCCTGGTATAAGTTTACACTGATTTTCGACATACAATGCAGCCACATAACAGTATACAGAGTATCTCCCTAGAATAAGGAAATATGCTAACATTTATATATTTTGTGGACACCCTGTATAACATTTTAAATTACCTTTCTATAGACTATTTGATCATAAAAAAAGACCATTATAACCGATTTCTGAAATTCGATAAAATAAGCACAACATACGTCATTCGACGTTTATTGGAACACTCTGTATATAAATATCTATGCCAATCGAAAGGGCTGACTAAACGGTACAAGTCCATTGAAACTTTTTTCTATCTCTTACTGTTTAAAAGTTATTCAGAAAAAAAACAAATTTGGGCCAAATTGCAAGGGTGAATTGTACCACCTAAAGTTGAAGTTCCGCAGCAATGAAAAGCGTCCTTGTGTAACACTCCATGGAGTCTACAAACTGACAAAGTTTCGTCAAAATCTGCGATTTACAGTTCGCGAGATTCCCTTGTTAGTGCAGCATACGGGTGTGTTTACATTAGTTAAACGAAACTAGTTGGAATTCAAACCAAAAGCAACAAGCGAAAGATAGAAATGTATAGTAAATAGATGTGGACATGTGTACCTGGTCCAAAAGTTGAAGTTTCCATATCGGAGGATCTACCAGGTAACCTTTCATTTGAGGCTGCAGTCATTAGATGTACTCTTTTATTTTGTGAAAAATAATAATGGGTACAAGGTGCACTGGTTGGTTTACAAAAATTTAAGAAAAGTGCAAATTTTGTGTTATGTTAATTTATATAAGACAGAAACCGAACCTAAACTACCTAACGGAGGTGTAACCTAGTGCAACGGTGATTAGCTATTGTGCGTGTGCGTAACAACAGAATGTGAATAGCATCGCCACAACCTATGATCATTTTTCTTTCATTTACATTGTTGTATACTAAAAGAAAATCTATTTAATCGTTTGTCAGCAGTTGGATTTTATGGCGGGTTATATTCTTCATACTCCCATCTGGTAAATCATTTTGTATATAATGTTTACGACTACTATCAATAATGATTATATTAGTTATTTATAGCTTCAAGTTGAGCAACTTAGGTACACGAATTTATTAAGATTTTTTTTGTTGATGATTATGTCAGTATACAATAAATTTCTTTTCTTCGTGTGGCAAAAATATTATTTGGTTATAACAACAAGAAAATAATCCGTTCCGCTCTGCGATGCTTTTTTCCACTCTCCTCTTGCAAAAAAAAAAAAAAAATCGTTCAATTTGTTTCCTCTCCGAACATTCCCCATTAATGTTGCAAAAAAATCTAATCTAGCTTTTCTTGCCGAGGTGGTTTTATAGTACAGGGCGTTACAGCCGTTTACATCGCCTGTAATTAACATTTTAATCCACTAATCAAAATAATATTAAATTTAATTATGAATTACATAAGAATAGCAACACAGAGCAAATTTAATTAATTAAAAAGTTCTCGGATTGTCAGTTTTTATTTTCATAATTATTTTTTAATTTTCGTAATTGTGTTTACTTTATTTTCTAAACTTTTTTCTTTGAATTTAATTATTTCATTAGCATCGTATTTTGTACATTTATACAATAAAGTGTTCGAATTGGTTAAGCCGCATAACGTATAATGCATGCATAAATGAAAATAAACGAAAAGATGAAGTGCACACTTACTGTCTTGCACTCATATGGTTTTTCACCCGTATGCATTCTTCTGTGTTTCTTCATTGCACCGCTAGATGGAAATTTTTTGGGACACAAATCACAAGGGTATGGCCTCTCTCCTGATAAAGGTATAAAACATAATAAATAATTCAGTACTATCACCTCAAAATAGAAATATTAAATAATAACTAAGCACATAAGCAATCTACTTACTACCGGGTATCTGCCAAAGCAAAACTAATTACTACATATAAAAGTAATTTCAATGATTGCCAAAAAATTAATTTTCTCACCTGTATGAGTTCGCATGTGCACAGCTAATAATGCGTGACCTTGAAATTCTTTACCACAATGGGAGCAACCAAATATTTTTTTCTTCTGCACTTCGCCAGCATGAGCTCTCAAATGCACCCTTAAATTATCTTTGCGTACAAATATTTTTTCGCAAACCTATAAAAATATAACAATGATACTATAAAAAAAAAACTACTACTAATCATTTTATGGTAAGGCTATGTACAGCGGCGGGAAACTCAACATATGGGGATTTTTTTTTTTGAATTAGAATATAGTAAATTCTTTTTATGGGAATAGGTTCAGTATGTTGTATATTTATACTAATGTATATAATGAGAAAAATAACAAATTGCATTTATTTGAATTTATGTCCTCAAAACTTATTTTGATGCATTTTATTTGTGACCACTAGTATGGCATGAATCGGCAAAATGTGGGGTTAGATGACATGAAATCTAAAAAAAATATTTGAAAAAGTTGCAGAGAATTTAAACTTGAAGCTTTGTGCCACTTTTGTAAATGTTAATTTTTTTTTTAGAAATATATATACATATATATTTTTTTAAGTAAATTAAAATTACATGTTTCCTTTTAGTAGCTCAATTGGAACAAAATCTCTGAATTTGGTTGATACTTAGATATTTTGCCAACTCTTGTCTAACTGATAGAGCTAAAACTAGAAGGTAGGTTTTCAGAATTATAGTCGCTTTTGCAAGGTACTGTATCCAAGAAACATAATAACGGGTGTTCATATAAAAACATCAAGTTACCTATGATTTTTTGATAACATAAAGTAGAATAAGAGCAAAAAAAGGAAGTCATACACTTGATAATTGTCAGAATAATTCCGTTCTGGTGTTTCTCATTTTATCGATGAAAGATATGACGTACGTCAAATTATTTTAAAAATTTCATACGCTACTTGATAACGTTAAATGAACACACGATAGTTATTTGTGTACCAAAGCCTAAAGTGACTTTTTTGACCGAGTCTGATATTAAAAAAAAAAGAAGAAAGTAAAGTAGGGCGAAAAAAACACATTTTGTCAGTAGTGCATAATTGGATGAAAATAGATTGGCATTCAGCAGTCACTTAATTTTATGTTAATATACGCAACTGCTTTTACAAAACAAATGAAGGCAAATATTACTTTTAAGGTCCCCTAAAAATAAATTTTACAAATATTTTTATTTTAAACTACAGTAGTAAAATTTATGTAAGTAAATCATCTTCGGTACAGTCCCTTACTATAGCAAATGTCATAATGAAAAACCAACTTTTTATTTGTAACTGTCAGTTATGCAAGAAATTTCGCCTGAGTTACTGAAAGTGAAAATAATGGAAATATAGAATTTATTCAAAAAATATTTGAAAAAAGTGATTTTTTAAATAAAAAATATTTAATATTTATTTCATTAATTTAATGTTTTTTTTTAATTTAAAGAGAAAATTCTTGTTTTATTTGGCTGCCGCCCAACAACCCAACATTTGTAACCCTAACTAGTACACCCAATACTCCCACCTAACCTATCACATTTAGTACCGTTTTACTCAACACACTTCAATTTTTTGGCTTGAGTTGCTGACGATGAATACATTAGCAATTAGCCGGTAGGTTTCGTCGCTTATAGCTTACGACATACAACGGTGAAGTGAGATGAGTCAGATCTTAAAATCGAAATCACCTAATGTTTGAATATTTAGCTTATTGGTGATGGGATTTTCGAATACAAAACATATTAGATAAAATTAAATGAATAGGTATTTTGATACTTTTTTTATTACTCAGTTCTTTTCGCTAAAGTGAATTCTCGCATTTAGAACAGACATTATTATATAGCGGTCGGCACATATAATATCCAAGAGGGCCGAAAGCTGCAATACAGTTAGTTATATTTTGTAAACTGCCAGATGGATAGACAATTTTTTTTTTGTTTTTTTTTTAAGTAATTGCATATTTTCACGAAATACATATACAAAATGTGATTATGAAAAATTTACTATTAAAATAATAGAATCCAACTGTCATAACTTGAAATTCTAGAAGACGAGTTTTTCTATACTTCGAAATAAAAGCAAGCTAAGATTTTAATGGGAGGCGCACTTGAAGCCGGATGCGATTCTTGACGCTGCATTTGCCCATCGCTGATTCATGTATGTAGTTTGTTTAGTACAAGACAGTATCCGCATGGTACGATTAATCATCCCGTCCACTGCGACCACTAGGGTCCAATGTAGAGCGGTTGTTATCTTAGAGTTCATCCTACAAGTTGAGGCCGTTAAGGTAGCTTCGTATCTTTTTGAATGAGATTGTTTTCAGGTCTTCTAAGGGAGGGTCAGCCTTTCCGTTTGATTCTTGTACCAGCAGGACAGTGGCAGAAAATATGCTCAAGTGTGGATGAGGGAATTGATAATTAAATGCTCCCTCTATGTCCACAAATGCTGCCTTTGCTATTTCCTTGGATTCAAGAGTATTCGAAATCCTGGAGACTGATCGTTCAAAGCAAGATCCTTGGATTTGCCTGCTTGAAAAGTATAATGATGTACAAGAAGTGGCCTATGCGGAAGGATTACTTCTCTGATATAACCCTCTAACACCTTTTCTAATGTCTTCAAAAGAGATGACATCAGGCTAATTGGTCGAAAGGAATTGGGAGAGGGTTCTGATTTTCCCATTTCGGGAATATACACCACTTTCATTTCCGTCGATCTTATTGGTATATAATTTCAAGCAAGACCAGCTCTGAAGAGTCTGACCAAGAGCGGTGTTGTAAGAGTACCGGAAATACACCGTCCCCCTGACGTGTTTGGTTTGAGTGAATTAATATATGTATACAGTATGATTTACAGCGACCGCAATATGAAGTTCATTGCGTATCTGATGTACTAGAGGGGGAGAGCGAAACAATGAATAAGTTTTTGGCATAGCGAATAGCAAATCAATTCACATCCTGTCAATATTGCTCAACTATTGTATAGTAATCCATTTTACTCTAATACTTACTGCCCTTTGCTGTAACTAACCGACAATGTACGAGCATACCCCTTCCACGATTGCATTTTGCTAGTAGTGTGGGGGCTAGTAGTGGAAGGAAATCCAGATAGTCGCACAAACATATCGGACTTTTGCTATGATGCACTCGTTTACACCCACATAGTATATTATACTAGGATCTAGGGAGTAAATAGGCCCGTTGTAGACTATCAAATCCCGATATTTAAAACATCAAAACGCGAACTCTACCAATAGCGACCAGTATTTTCAATGACCGCACTTACTAAACAAATGATTGAGAATGGTTATGTTAAGTATCTCGACAGTCAACATTCTATTTTGTGATTTGACTGATTTTTTCAATTTGTAAAAGGTCTGGATAAAAAGCGATTAGGAATTAAGTATAAAGTAAGGTTTCAGAAGTAAGTATTACCACAGAAAGGTAAGTAGGTTGTATTTATTATTTTTTAAATCATATAATTGTGATCGATTTATTTACATTAATAAAACTAGCTGTAATTTGGTGCGTGCCAATGTAATATTACTAAATGCTAAATGTAGTAGCACACGCAGGTGCACATGCGCACCACATCAATAATAATAAAAATAGGAGTGATATTATCGCATTTAGTACAGATAGTTTACTGAGCAATTGAACACTTGACAATAGCACAATAGTTGCAAACACAGCACTATAATGTTTAATTTCCATCTGTACACGATAATTGTGACATTTGCTTTTACATAAAAGATATAACATTATTTTTTATTACTAATTTCATCTTATTTATTACTAATTTTTATCTTCAACTCCAAATATTTGAATAGTTTCTCTAAGGAGAATCTTTAAAAAATTAAAGATTCTCCTTCTAACTGGGCTTTTCCCTTATTTCTATGGTTCCAAACGAACTCAGTTTGGAGCTAAAACGAACCAGCAAAAGAGGCCTCAGGTTTCCTCTTTTCGACTAATTTTTCGACTGTATTGTTTTTTGCATTTCTTGCAAAAGAAAAATATGCGTAACACAGATATAACACCAGCCATACAACCATACATATATCCCTGCAATTTATCAACGGCAAGCACACTACCGCATTAATTCTTCGTTTAATCCAGTTATTTTGGCTGACAAAGCTCGCTCAACAAACACGTATTTAATCTAAACCCATTTCTTGCATAAAACTTGAACTGCCTATTCTTTTTCTCAAATGCGTTACGATTCTCTTTTGAAACCTTCCACTAATACGGCCGTAGTTCCGAGTTTGTAGCATAAATGTAAAAGCCCGATTTTACACCTATCACGATTAACAGTTTTTTTCCACGACAGATTTCCCCCATACTGCTTCTAATTATTAACTTTTGTTTGTAAGCTGGAAAGCCTGGTGTACCACCGAATCCCCACTTGCTATGTAAAATCAGATTTCCAGAAAGTGAATATAAGTTTTTAACATGTTGAATAGTTTTCAACATAGTCTCCATGGTTATATTCACAAATTAATCTGCAGGGGGAATTCTAAATTTTGTCTCATACTGTGAGATGATCCGATAAAAATATGTGTTTGCATTCTAAAAGCTTATAATATCGCGAATATTAGGATGACATTAGCAATTACTACAGATGAGACGGTTATTGCCCATCGGCGACTTCCACACTTTTCCCACTCTCGTATCGAGTACTTGTGTCTGGAATTACAATACTTCAGTTCCTAACATCCTTTTATATAAGTTCATATCATTTCCACGACGTCAATTTTTGTCGGATTCCTTAAAAGTCAAAAAAGTCTACATATTTAGCCTGATATAAGTACAATATTCAGTTACCTACTGCAAATTTTTCTGGGTAGTAGAAAGATAAAATTGGTCCCCTTCCACAATGCATAATAACAAATTTATTCAAAATGAAATAAAGTGTGTTTTTTTTTCGCGCTTTATAAGTTTTTGACCACTGTGCGATGACTGTAAATAAACAACCGTTTTTTTGTTGTTATGCTATTTGGTTCTTAAGAATTTCTTTTCCAGAAAATACACAGTAATATTACTAGTAATAATTCAAAATGCTTAAACCTAATTTATTTTAAACTGTCACGTGTTTCGCAAATACCACCACTACCAACTGTAATCTTACATCTGCATTAGTGAATATTGCATGATAATCTAGCAAAAAATATGAAGCTACATAGAGATGTATATCCCGATAACATTAAATGAGCAACAACTGTAACTTTACTTTTTAATTGGTAATTGGTATTACAAATAAGCGTCTTTACGCTGGTAATACAAGAAAATTAGGAATAACTTTTAATTCTATTACTTACATATAAATGCCAAAAATAAAAAAAAAGATTTATTAAGCTTTGTTTTACAACAGAAAACTGATTCAATTTAAAATTAAAGTATTTTGGTGAGGCTTATCATGTTTTAATAATAAGCCCTTTAATCGTATCAGCGCGAAACAATAATATTGGGGCAGTTGCCCTATGTTATTACAATTATATTGTATCATTACAATTTTTGCGGTGTTATTAGGCTAAATATCTAGGTTAACTCTTTTTTTTTTGGTAGGCAACTTTACAAAAACTTTTTACGGTGTGTGGTTTATTTCCAGCGTGAAACTAGTCAAAAAAAATTGTTTAAAAATAAAATACGTAAACTTATTAATAACACTTGTTAGAGTCATTTCTAATTTCATTTTAAATGTAATTCCAATTTTATATTAAATGCAATAAGTAAATCATCCTTAAATCGGTTGAAAACCATTAAAATTTAACCCCTTGTTTTGAATGTGAGTTTAAAATGTTATAATAGTTATACATTTAACTTTATTGAATACTCTTTGTATTCGAAAATCCCATACCTATTTATATTTCATTACAAGCGGCCGACCATCGTAAATAAACCCCATGTTTAAAAATATTTTTATGCTATTCATAATTTATTACAAACATAATTATTGATAACTTGAAACCGGGTTAATGTCAGATTTTCTTCACAAAAAAAAAATGAAATTGATGAAATAAAGTACGTTAATAGAATTACATAAGTAAAATTGGCCATTCAGTGACGCAGTTATTTAGAAATAATAGTAAATGAAAAATAAAAAGATCACTTTTTTCGAAAATTCTTACATACAGTTAGACTCGGATATAGCAAACCATGGAAATTTAACGAAAATCGTTCGGTACAGCCAAGCAATCGTTATAGCCGACGTGTAAGTGTGCACCGTATTTATGATGTAAAAGATGGTAATAAAGTTTGTTAAACACTTTCGTAATAAGTATAATAAAAAAACAACAATTCTAGGTACATACGAGTAAAAAAAAGTAACATGTGTAATAAACTACAGCTATTTACAACGTAAAGATACATACATAAAATCTGCTTATAGAAAAGAATTATTCATTATTTAGTTTTAAAAAGTCTGCGATTTTGCTTGGTTTGTTTCGATTTTCGAAAACAGTCTTCTGAATGGTGTTTTCAATAACATCAATCGCTTGAATGCAATCACCTGTACACTGTTGGCGGGTTATTTTCATCCTCAAATCCACCTTGATCCTTATCAGATTCGTCATTGTCAAAGATTATTTCGCTCCTGCTGACAGAAGCAATAATGTCTTTATTAGAAGGAAACTCAGCTACAACTACGTTATCATCGGCAAACACAAATTCAATTAAATTTAAATTATCCAGTTCTGTAATTGAATTTTCGATGGCCCATTGTTTAAATTGACTTCTTTTTTTTTTTACTATTTCCTCGCTCAATCCATAAAGTTAATATTATATCGTCCTCATTATCTTGATCATTTCGCTATCCAGAATGACGAAAGCAATTTGAAATAGCTGCGCTCGTCCGCCGTTTCAAGCTGTTATTAACATCAAAACTGCATAGAGTATGGTAGCTTTTAGTTGCAAGTGGCCGTCTAAAGCAGTGATTAACTTCAAAAGTAGTTGCTTTTAAACATCGTAACGCCTTGATCCATAGGCTGAAGTACGGCTGTTGCATTTGGTGGCAAAAAAAATTACTCAATGCAACTGAGATTAACGACTTGAACAGTTATCAATCAAGAGTATTACTCCTCAATGCCATTCTCTTGGCATTGACGAATTCACTATCCCAATCCCCCAAAAGTTTTTTAAAAATTTTGGAGGTAATTCATGCTCGGTTATTGCAAAAAAATATGTCACACGAAGATCATGAACATTTTTAACATCTCGGTGAAGCCGCCTTGCCAATAACAATGAATCTTCTCTTCTCAGCGCTGTCCATGTTCGCACAGACAAACACAGCCATTTTTCCTCCTGAGCACTTTTCCCCTGTTTATCGGGTATCACCTTAAAAAAGAGCCTAGTTTCATCGCCATTTAAAGTATCACGTTGGTCAAATTTTTGTTAACCACTGATTTATGATTTCTAAATTTATATTAGCAGATTCGCCATGCATTTTTTTACCTTGGATGTCAAATCTTCGTTTGAATCAGTCAATCCATCCTCTCGAATATTCAGTTTTCCTCGTTGAGGAGTTTAGTTGTTGTTCATTTGTTGTCTGACTGTTATGGAGCCTTTCAAACTCTGAAACTTTAGTTTGAAGAATAGGTTCAGATATCGAAACATTTTGACCCCTTTGTATTGAAAACCACCTGAGAAGAGATTGTTCTACCTCTAATTTGAACGGATTTCAAAGTATTTTTGTCGAAGGCGAATTTATATCATGAACTGGTAGATATTTTTCTGTTATACCATATTGTTGAGATAGTTGGCGTTGGCAATTTATTTTAATTGCAGCATTTGCAACGCCTTTTTCTATTTTATTGATTATTTCATTCCTCCGCTTAAAGTTATAGCTGTGCGTTTGTTTTTGACTTGTAAATCACGTCCGGTCATCGTAGACTTGGTTTAAAACTTGATGCACTCCCAACGTAAACGTGTATCAAACTAACATATGAAGGGTGCACGGGAATAACGATCAAAGTCCCTTTTTTGTGAAAATGAGATAAGGGTGTCATTTTGTAGGAAATTCTGAGTATTATAATAATGCGCGTTCAAACTGTTTCAAAAACGGTCGTAGTCCGTAGAAATCAAAGTTGCTATGATGTAGTTTTTATTTGAACCTTTAAGTGGCAAACTTTAAAATTAATTTACTCTTAATTGTATGAATACGAACTTTGATCGTTATTCCCGTGCACTCTTCATATGAAAACGGTTAAAAACGATGACATACGTGCGACGGTGCGATAGACTTGCCAAGTAAATACATTGAGTGGAGGGGAAGTTGCGGTGTTCGACAGTTCGTTATAATCGACCACCAGGTATAAAAGTAATGAAAAAATCGTTCATTATATCCAAGTATACCTTATAGCCTAGTTCGTTACAGCCAAACAAGTTTACATTGTTTTATATACAAATGTGTTCGTGACTTCGCGTTTTGTACGTAATAGCCGAGCGTTCGTTACATGCAATCGTAATATGCGAATTTGACTTGACTATATAAAATATGCAACCGGTTTCGTGCTTAATATCATCGGGTCACAGTATTAATAATCAGCTTAAAAATTGTCAAAGTATGGAATGATTTAGACTATTTTTAAAGATTTACAGATTGTTTACATTTTACATATATTAAAGTGTTTTCGAGAAAAAGGACCTTTTATTTTCAATTTACCATTATGAACTACTCGCAGATTATTTATTTAAGAATATTTTGGTTACGCATTATTTATGCAACCAAGATTACATGGATTACGTCAAGTATCAATAAGAAACGTAAAAACAAAAGGTCGAAATTTAAAAAGATATTACTAGTAGGAGAAGATTAAATTGCGCTGCTGAGCGCATAATAGAATATTTACCTGGCACTGGAAAGCATTACGTGGGGGACCATCACAACCGCTCTGCATCAAATGTCTGTCAAGGTGATACCTTCTAGTGAACTTTTTACCGCAAACTTTACAGGAATACGGTTGTGTTAGTGGATGAATTGCCATGTGTTCAATTAAGCTATCTTTAGTATTGAAATAATGATGACACTCCACACACTGGTAAAAATCCTTTTCATTATGTTCAATACTCATGTGCCTGTCTAAATTGCTCTGAAGTACGAAGAGTTTCTCGCATTTTCCACATTTTATCTCGCCCGTCTAAAAAAAAAAAGACATACGCATTAAGTTATTCATCCTATAATGGCTTATAATAACTCACTGTGTGAGCAGAATCGACGGGTTCACCGCAGCAAGTGCAGAGCTCAAAGGCCAACGGGTCTTCCTGCTTTAATACCTCACCGTGAGATACAGTTATGTGCCGTTTTAGGCTCTGCAAAAAATAAGAAAGTAAGTATTGAAATTAAAATAGATTGAGCCATAGCTGTATTATACTAAAACAGAAATATTGCCAGTACAATAATGTATTTCGCGTTTAGTCTTTATTTTTCACGTGAGAATATCTGTATAATCAATGACCGCTGTAAAAGGGCTATCGTATTCAAATGAGCGACACATCTTGAAGTTTGAAAAAGTTTTTACGGATTGTCGCGAATTGCAGACGTGTAAAAAAGTATTGCTTGGTTGAGACAAGACAGATAGTACTTAGGAATGTAACCCACGTGACTTCTTAATTATGCAACTTATTTAGCAGTATGTTACTCAAAAATTAAATCAAATTCCCATATAGATTTCCTTTACATGTTGGCAAATAAAACACCCAATATTAGTGTTTAATTGCTAAAAAAAACTTTTAATTAAAGAAGATAAAAATAAAGGCGAAAATAATCAACACAATGTGCATACTGTATATTAAAGTCAACTATCAAATATTGGTTTCGAGCTTTTTAGTTACATGCTAACCGCGATTGACGTTTTCACTAAAATAACTAAATAAAAAAAAATAAAAAGCTTTTATTTGTAGACTAAAAGTCTAAACTAAAATTATACCATTAAAAATACTAATAACTAAATACTACTAAAAACACTTATTAAACTAAATTCATTTAAATGCTTTCCATTATTTACTTCACACGTATCTCTAACTTCGGCTTTCGCTGTGCAACACTACGATAAAATTACCAGTCCTCGTTTGCGGACCTGTTAATATTTGGCGCGTTTGGTTTTGGAGTAATCTACATCAGTGCTCGGCACTGTATGGGAAGGTGTCTCCCACTATCAATGTAGAGAAATCTAAAGCAAGCATGTGAGTCAGACGGCCATTGAAAGTAGAAACATATGTAGATGGCTGTCGCAAATGAACTTCGGTTTAGACACTTCAACGCAATAAAAATTGTGTTTAAGTGTTAGTATTATTCTAGGATGACATCTCGCCGTGAATAAATATTGTATTTCGAAATAAACTACCATTCATACCTCTCTTACGATAGAAATAATTTAAAAATGAAATAATAAAAGTAATAAAAGAGTTATTTCTGAAAAATACATCATAGTAGTGTTTTCAGTAAAAAAATAAGCCATTTGCTTAAGTAAACAAAGAAAGTAAACATTGTGTTTCCCATTCTTCGTGAGAAATACGTCCGCTTACGCTTAGAATATCCATTATATTTTATTCGACTATCTACGCTCAAATAACTCAAATAGCCTAAATAGTTTTACTTTAGTTAGATGGGGGAATGTAAACAAGTGGCTGATCTACATCTTTCCTGACTGTTTCTAGTGTATTCGCGCTAGAAACTTGGATTGCGTATCACTGCAGCATATAATAGCGCCTTCTATAAGCAGTTTCATTATCTACATGTTCTCCGCTGACGCAGTTGCAAGTTCAAATTCAAAAAGTAGGCACGCGTTACATACAGACTATACAGACAGAGGCAAATGTAGGCACCGCAGATTTTGTGCGAATAATCACAGTAGAAGGAGTGGAAAATAAAGCTTCTAGCCTAAATAAGATATAAATAGTATTTTTATTATAGTATCTTAATATGTCGCGCTGTTGGTGTGTTTTTCTACAATCGGCATATAAAGTCAATATTTCGATTGTCATTATAGTTTCGAACTGACATACTTTTAGGCAGTAGTGCTTGCTAGTGCGGTAAAGTGACATACTTTAGCGCTCTAGCAAGCACTCCGTAAAAGTAATGTGACTTAATGGCCGCGTTCTACTTTGTTGCACTCGCTAATTAATGTCAAAATAAATTGTAATCCTGTCATTTTGAAAATGTCAAGAAATTTTTGACAATGTCACATATCAAATTTATTATAATATATTAAAGCATTTATTATTTTTTGGCGATTGTAAAAAAAATCATGTATATAACTCGTTACGAAATAAGTGTTTTAGGCACTTGGCGTGTTAACCAACTCGGGTTACGCCTCGTTGGTCAATTTGACGTCGCGTGCCTAAAACACTTCTATTTCGTAACTTGTCACATAAATAGCTATTTTAGTATGGCTGTAATACTTTTTTCATGGTGGACAAAGCCTGACTTTTCACAGATTTGAAAATACATAAAAAATTAATATATCTATAAAAAGTATTGTTAGGCGCTATTTGAATTTTTAATTTCCAATTGTATTAGCAGATAGCACTCCCTGCATAGAACGGAGATCATATTACATCAAGCCACCCATATAGAGCGCTTTAGTTGCTTCATTTAAAGTCACTAGATATACAAAGTACCGCAAACGGGTATCCATTTTGGGTCCAAATTTGAATGTTTTGCATGCACTTGTCGATGTGGCAATATTAAAGGGTAAATTACACTATTTATTCAGTGTACAAACCTTTAAACAACTCGCAAGTAATGCAAATAAGACACTTTTTTATATCCAATAGCTCAATTAAACGAAATACACAAGTAAAGTAAAGAACATGAATTGACGCCTGCCTGACATAACCGCAAAAGTAATTTCGGATCCAAAATGTACTTCTCTCTCTAAGATGTTCCTTACGTATTGCGATACTTATACATATAAATCCAGCAGGTTTACTTCATTCATACGTAAACCGAAGTTGCTACCATGAATCCACTAGAACATTCAGGAAAGGTATGGACCGCCCCAGAACAAGACGCGCCAATATAAACACACTCACGAATGAGGACAGGATAGTTCTATCGGAGTTGCATTGCGAAACCGGATATGTCAGAGCCATATGCGAATTAAGCACACAGTACAAATGAATAGTGGATATAAATTGTGAATATAAATAAGTAGTATTTAGATGAATTTGGTTTATTAAGTGTTTTACCAGTGCTTTAGTTATTTATTATTAGTGTTTTCATCAGTTTTATTTTATTTTGATTAGACTTAAGTGTAGAAATAATACAATAATATTATTATATCATATGATAATGACGAGACCTTAATTTGGAATGAATCGCGGGTAGCTCAGTAACACCAAAAATATGGTCATCCGCTCCAAGAAACTATCGATGTAAAGTGACGTATTATTCGATGTAACAGAAGTTAGGGCAAGTCTCCAGCAGACGTTCTCAGAATACAGCTGCTTCACCACTGATAATGACCCCGTTAATATTTCTCTTACAAGTGCGGATAACTTTATTAATAATTATAAAGCAATTTACGCTACTCCGTCATTTTGTAAAGTTTGCAATTTAAAATTAAAGTCTAGAATGAATTAGATTTATTAGTTGAAAGCGGAATTTTGATACAGATGATTAGGCAAGTTCCACTGCCGTTTTACAAAAAAAAAAAAAAGCGGAGTTTCAAATGTGTCGATTATAAAGCGCTTACTAAATCAATTTACATGTTTATAAATATCCTACACCCAAAATAAAAAAATATTTTTTTTTTGAATTTATCCGATTTTTTCAGCATAATTGTTTTTTCTTAAACGCGCATGCAGGATTCGAACCCCATGATAATTCAAACCGATTGATCGCTATTAATACTTATTCCTTGCAGTACGAGTTATTTTTCAAAAACTTATGAACATTACTTTTATCAATATGCCGAGTGTTCCCGGGCCTATAGACGATCCTTATTAAGGGATGAAATAAAATTTAACATCTCAATTGATTAAGACTAGTTTCTAATCAAATTAAATATAAAAATAAATATTAATAAGTGTATTTTTTTTTTTTTTCAAAAATATATTACTTATTTAGAACGCTGCTTAGATTTGGAAAACTTCTGTCAAATCATAGTAATGAAATATTTTTTTAGGGAATATTAATTAATACTGCAAATTTATTCCAGATCTAAATTTAGCATCTTATATTTGTTATTAAAAGATTATATAAAATATCCTGGTTTCTTTTCTACAAAATTTCAAGAAATATTGATGTTGACAACATAGTGTACGATAAAGTTACAGATCCTGCGATTCTACATGGGTTCTCGGGTCTGTAATAAGTAAACTCGACACGCATGCCCGCGGCCTACACATCTAAGTTTGCATTTAATTTAAATTAAATTGCAAGGTAAAAATATATACAACGTGCACAAACACTTACCGCATTACGAATCATCAATGAAATATACACGTTACGACTTTATATTATTTTGCAATTCAAGCGTCCTTTCATTCATACGGCTAGCTGCCGTATAAGAGAAACGGTTTCTAACCCGGAGAGGACCAAGGTGCTAACTGGAAACAGCGAAGCTATTGAGACTGGCCGGGTTTAGACTGCTTTCCAAATTATAATGGACCGCGAAGAAGCGATATGATATGGCACTTAGATTGAGAATAAGCATTTAATTTTTTAAAATTATATGAACGCCGACTAGTATTTGCTCTCAGGGTAAGGCTTACGTGGTTTCACTTGCTCATACACTGAGAGAAAGGTTAGCTTCAGTTAACCAATTGTTAGTTAATTTAAGTGCATATTAATATGTACTGTCGGCCCCGAGAGAGCTTGAAACCTACTAGTAATGTAAAATACCGACACAGTTGCCTCAGCGTTATACTTATACATGTATATATGCATGAGCGGTTAGCACGAGGATACGGATGTCGCTGCTCGATGAAATGCATTACCTATAGCCGTCTTTAAAGTTTGAAAAAGACCGACGCTGTATGTTGAAATAACCTTTTCATTTCTTTCAGTGCATGTGAATGCTGAGATACTACTAAAATTTTTAGTAAAAAAAGCACTATAGAAGGTTTTTTTTTACTAATTTAAACTTCATTATAATATATCTCAAAACCAAATTTAATTTTTCAAGTTTTAATAATAGACATTATTTTGAAAACTTTTATGTATATAGCATTGAATTCATTAAACGTCACACGGGCGTAAACATTAATTTCTTTCTATTAAAACTATTTTACACTACTTTAATCCTTACATATTTTTCCTTTATTTGAGCAATACACACTGCTAAAAGTTTATAAATAAAATGAAGTGGGCAACCAAAATTACTTGGCTTTTCCAAAGACGCATTTTCCCATATTGGACTAAATAGTCATTCATGGTGGAATAGAACTCTTGCTTGCTCTTGCTATCTAGTTCTATAATTCCCTAATCAATAAGTTTGTTCGCGTCGCATGAACTATTTACTAGTGTAAATAGTACACATAATAGTTTATACACTTTAAGAATTTTTGTGTTCACGTCGCATGAAACGTTGAACTTTTTTGTGTTCACGTCGCAGGTTCCTGGTGGAAAGTGCAGAACTATCTGCACTTGCCTCGAAGCGAGTGCGAAAGTTTAAGCAGTTGAACCTTTGATTTTAATTGTCTTGTCAACGGCTGTCAGACAAATGTAGGTTATCGAATGAGTAAATTAACTTCCAAAAATGTAAGAAAGTAAAGAAATCACAGTGAAATAAGCTCGTATTCATCGAGATGAATTTGGCAATGTTGAAAATAACATTTGTTGTGAGTTAGAAGGTAATTATTGAAGATATAAGTGGTGGATTTATGATTAGAGTTGGGCAATTGTCCGGCGGAGCAGATACGTATTGCGACGTGGGCTTCAAATAATGTAATATAAATAAACCAGATCAATCGTATTATTGTAATGTAGGATGTATTTATAAAACATGTCTTATCAATTGAGTTGTGCAAACTTTCCTTGGGGACAAAATCGGACAAATCGGGCGAACAAACGGGCCACCTTGCGATGCATTCGCATATTATATCACTACATATTTAGATAAAATAAAAAAAAATTACATTTCATAAGAAAACAGGCACTCTTGTTACTCTTCTGCAACTCTACGGTTCATCTGCTTTATTGAAGTACATGAGTTGGAGCGCACGTTCTGAATACGCACGTGCCGCGCCGGAAAATTTGCCCAACTCTATTTATGATTGTATTATCCTCATCTTCTAAGGCTGAATCACAAAATAACGATACGACACAACCCAGCATTTTTTTTTACTTTTCTCTATAAAGTGATGAATTAAAATTGTTCTGTCAACTTGTCAAGTGCGAAAATGTTCGGAATTTGTGTTCATGTGGCTTACTTGAACTTTTAGCACTAAAAAGTTTTTTTTTTTAGTTCTAGCTGCACCTAATTCAACCTAAGGCTGGGATATCATATAAAAAATCTCGTAACAAGCTACTTTGGTATAAATTAAAATCTCTCGGATAATAGATGGCCCTCTATGTATCTGGATTTCATAGTAACAGTTAATTATTTTACAATCTCGATACAGCATTGAACTTTGATTGCTTAACTATAAGTCAATACAATAATACATTTTTCATTACTTGCAACACGGTAGTGCTGTTTGCCTATAAGTTAAGGTTCTAAAATCCTACCGCTGAAGTCCACACTAAAATCTAAACGAGAAGTGCGTATCTTAGCAACATAAAACACGCCCTTCTCCTAATTAAATCCGAATACCTATTTTGAAGATGCGAGTTTTTCTGTTCCAACGACGATAGATATACAGTGTGTAACAAAACCAATTTTTTTTATCCATTTATCAAGAACCGTTAATAAATAAATAAATAAATAAAAAACAATTATGCAAGGTGGTTTTATATTATTACCCGTATTATCATGTTATGAATTTCTTCGTAACTTCTTTTTGTTGAGTTATTGATAGAAACATTATGTTTTTATTTTTGGAATGCCAGGGGACCCCCTCCGATGCTCATTTTTTTTTTTCCTTGGAAAAATTATAATTTTATTCATTTAATAATGTTTTGTATTTTTGATAACGCCAAATTTAGAAAAAGAAAAATTTGGAAACATGCTTCAGAAAAATCTTTAAGGATGTTGTGCGAAGACAATATTCGTCAATCATCAATAGATTGATTTTGTAAAAAATCAGGTAATTACCCCCATTACCCATTAGTACTTAAAAAGTGAAGCAAAATTAAAAATAATACCTTAGGGTTGCAACTTCTAATTGTCAATTTGGGGAAAATCATATTTCTACTTTCCGGATTGCACGTGATAAATGAGTCTTGACTGGTGTTCATAAATGATTAAGATCAAGGTCAAATTAAAAGCGCGAAATTTAAGGTGGTAGTAAAATAAGTTAACCCTACATTTATGCATAGCAGTGTTTTTTTTGAAGAGATGTAAATATCAGTATTTTACGATAACAAGATACGAGCTGTTCTTATTCTTAGGTTATACCTATTATTAATACCTGTTACTGGCCTTGAGTCTCGATATGGATAGTTAAAATTGACATAGTATGAAATATAGCACTTACATATGCACCACATACGCACCGAGCATACCGTTTTATGGTAACCAGTGCCCCAGTGCGCATCTATCTAAATCAGTATCTTTACATAATAGGTATCTATTACCAGACAATTGTCAAACAACTAGTGTAGTATTTAGTGGTAAGTGGCAATTAGAACGGAAGAAGAATGAGATAACAGGTATATTTTAAATCGCGTACCTGTTCTATATTCATATCAGTTACCAAATAACTGTTATAAGTATTTGGACCAAATTGGACTAACTCTATTTGGTTGTTAGTTGTCATATTTCATATTTCTTAGGTCACATTCTTGTTCGTCCTCGTCTATTTTCTACTAAAATTAATATTGTGTCTTGTTCGTTGCTGTTTCTTCTTGTTATTTTGGATATATTAAAAACCTGTTCATTTTTACTTGCATTCTAATTCAATAAGGTAAGACGATAATGCGTTATGTATCAATACTATACATGCATTTACTTTTCAGTTTTATTTAAAAAAAAGTGTTTACTTCTGAGGAAGATGCATTTATTTTATGACCCCGCATCGCAGTGAACCCGAAATCCAAAATTATAATATTTTAATTGTTATAATTTTGTGGACTATAAAAGCAATATTATTAGACGATCTCAAGAAAAAAATGTATTTGTGAGAGGAAGTCTCCTGGAAGACCAATAGAAGCTAACGTAAGCAACAATAGACAATATTGAGCTCCGCATGACAGTTTGTCCAAGAATTTTACGATAACAGGATCATTAGTCACGGCCTTTGGTCACCCAGGTCCTCCGATTTAATATCTCCTGATTTTTATTTTTTTGGTTGAATTAAAATTAATATTTTTAAGAACAGACTCCGTAATCTGGAAGAGCTTCAAGATGCAATTAGGAATGAAGTTCAACAAATTATGGTAGAAGGATTACAGAGAGTCTTCGACAATATGACGAGTACAATTAACGTCTACTTAGCAAATCATGGACAACATTTTCAAAATTTCATGCAATTTATTATAATGAAAAAATGTTCTAATTTAATTGATACTTATTAAAAGTTTAATGTAATGGAATTATCGGATTTAATATTAATTCTATTATTATTTAATCTTTATTAAACCCTTAAAACCAAATAAACACTTATTGAGTTTTGACTTTCAAAATTATAAGGAATTATTTCATTACGAGTGCCAATCTGTATATTTGGTTGTCTATAGTTCTCATCTTATTCATTTACGAATACTAGTATTTACCATATATTAGTAACAAAATATATGATCTGGAAGAGGCTTTTGCAAGTTATTTATATTTCAAGTGATATTGAGGTATTTCAAAAATATAATATTAATAAATACATAAATATAATGCTGCCTTCTATGAACTAGTGTACACACTTTTATTGGCGAACATTTTCGTGACGTCACATCATGGCGATCATTATTTATTGTTTTACATATTAATGTTCAATTATGAACACTACTTTAAAATGCACTACTTTTAAACGCGGCCCGCGAACGTATTTGTACACTAAAGTTTGGCCCACAACATGTCAAAGGTTGCCCACACTTGCCCTAGTTCATGCGACGCGAACAAACTTAATAATTTTTAAGTGTTGTCAGGTTCGCGTGTGTCAAACGATATTCGGAGAGGTTATAGTTACAAATAATCAAAATTCACTACAAATATGTATGTTTTTTATGATTAGAGATGTATGAAATAAATTCCTTCTATACTTTATATGTCACCTTGTTTGTTTGTCAAGTTAAAAATACTCTAAAAAAATGCTCTAGCTTTAAAATAGGAATAGAAATAATATATGAAATTAAGTTAGGTTCTGTGTTTATTCACGTTAACCAATTTCAACTCATAAAGCTGACAGATATATATGACAGTGCAATAATATGTCACAATTCTATATATTAGGTTTGTTTGTTTGTCTAATCTAAGCAGATCCGAGAAATTTTACGCGTTTGTTTGTATTTTAGAGCATGATTTCTTTGTTTAGAGCAAGCAAATCCAGATCACAAAGAGGTTGCTCTTCCTGCTCGCGGTCCGGCGTCCGAGCAATTTGTGCAACATAACCTACTCGCACTAACACCATGTTGTAAACTGTCGTTTGTAAATGTAATCTGATTTGTAACTGCATCAAATATGCACTAAATAGATAATATAATGATACCAATGTGATTGATGTAAAGAACGATCATTTTATTTTAAAAACTTCACTTGGTAGGTACAAAATACTAGTATATGATGCATTTTATTGTAGTCAGATTCATAATTTGAAAAATTACTTTTACTTTTCCTATTCATAATAGCTGTGACAATCTGACAATAGTAAATAACAATATAGGTTATATTGCAATCGAGCGCGTTTGTTTGTACCATCTTTAAATCCAACTCTGAGACGCTCTCAAGTTACTCTGATGACGTCAGTAGATACTGCTCCAAGCATACAAACAAACAAAGCTATTATATAACAAAAAGCAACCTTATTCAGAGTAAGAATTTTTTACTGTGATATCTTACTAGCACTGCTATATTTTTGGAAACATTTTAACACAAAAATTGTTGCTGGTATTAATTTTTATGTCAGGTATGGAGCAGACATGACTAAGATGATTGAAATTATATATATTATTTAATATATACTAAATTTGAAGAAAAATCACCTCAAGAAGGTATACTAAATCTGGAGTGTATAGTGCCAGAGCACTAGTTTTTCTTGCAGAGCATTTGGTTTTACTACTATACTTACTGCTGGTGTTTTATAATTTCTTTTACAAATGTTGCATGCATACTCTTCATCATATAGTTTCTCAGTTTCCATTTCTGCATCTCTGTAATTGTTTGTTTCAAAATCCAGATCTCCTTCTCCTTCTATTTCATCTTCATCCTCATCCTCAACTTCCTCTTCTTCTTCTTTTCTTCTTGATCCAATGATTCTTCAACGGAATATTGAATACTACTGTCCTCAACATACTCATCTGCATCGATCTCGGAGCTCAATCTCTCTATAAAAGAATGACCAATTATGTAAAAGATATACATATGATACGCCAACATTTGCTCAAAATATACAATTATCACTGCAAAATGATGCACAAATATATAACAATGAAAGCATTAGGCATAGAAATAACAATTAGCATACCTTTGAACATCTTCAATACCTTCATTTTGTTCAATAGTGTTAATTTTAAAGTTGCCATCAGTGTCAGTTGTTACTTCCAACGCAGTTATGACATCAGCTTCTGAAACGTGTAAAAGTGGGACAATTCTCAATTCTGTACGACTGCCATTTACCTCAACCACTTCAGTAGGTTCAGCCTTTAATAGTATAGTTTCCGAATCCATGGCCCTAAAAATATCTCGCTGTCAATATTCATGTTTTGCAGAAATAATACAAATAAATATGTCAGGTTATGTTATAAATGGTACATAGACTGGCAAATTATAAAAGCGTCTATTATGCCATAATTACAACTACGACATCTGTTCATTATAATGTTGGATTGTATTATTTTTCAATGGTTTTACATTCTTACGAAAGTCTAATCTTAAAAATGCAAAAATGTTTATAGAATTTAATTAAAAGTATATGCTAAAGATACCCCGTACATGTATATTTCAGGTTAAAAATTTATTTGCTGTATAAAAGACATGAATGATTTGTGTGTGGTATAATTATTTATCATAGTACATTACCTACGCCCCTTGAGTATCGTCAACCGTTTTTATCACGCGTATAAACAAAATGGACGATGGACTAGATTTCAGGCGTGCTAACACATAAGGAATCGGAACATGCGCATGCGTCAACGACGTCAATATAATTAAAAATACGGATCGTGCGGATGTCACAAGTTCTGTGTCGCTCTATCGCACAGAGAATAATAAAACATCAGATCGAGTTAACCTGCGCAAACGCTAGCAAAAATTGGGCTCCATGACTGCTGCTTACGTGTCGGTTTGAGTCTGGTTTGGGTGGTTTGGGTCCATTGTTGGTGTTGGTATAAGCAGCACAAGTACCAAGTGCACATAAAGAAGGAGTATATACGTGTCTGTGGTACTAGTTAAAAATACAGAATCGTACTTTAGAAAAACATTCATTCGTTTACATCAATTTATCAAAATCGATGTGTACAATGCTAATCACGGATTTCGAAACAACTAGATATACTGGTCATTACCCATTACTTACAGTGTATTAGTATTAGTATGTTTAAAAAATCGGCTCAACCAATTGTAACCGTAAATGCGGTTTGTGTTTAATAAATCGCCCACTCCTGAAAAGAGTAAGATCATTTCTTGGTTTTTATCGGTAAAGATGAGGTTATGTTACATGTTTTGATGGATCCTGGAAATATAGGTGACATTTGTTATATTTCAGTGCCTTTTTAATGGTTTTAATTGATTTCTGCAGTTGTGGGGTTGTTATGATGGATTGTATGCAACTTGTAGATTTTCTATTATTCAGTAGTAGTGAGAAAGAAGATGAAAAAGGGATTGAAACAGATAAATAAAAAAGAAAAGAAGTCTTCTATAATTATATGCTCAAAACAATTTTAGCCAGAAAATGCCGTCCGAAAATAAGAGGCTACACGAATAATGTAATTAGTTATTTGGAGTCTGCATTTCATGAAAATTTTAAAATGAATTGAACTATGTTTGAATATATAACTCTCTTAATTCAACACCAAATAACATCTTCATATGGAACCAGAGGAAAAGATGACAATTGATAGCTGGACACAAGTACACAATACAAAGGTAATGGGCACCTCAAGCCAAATCAGCGTCTCTACAACCATCATCATGCTTCTGCACGCAGCAGCATTGAAAGAACATTCAAGCTTTTAAAAAAACGGTTTCGCATTTTAAAATTTTTGGATGTAAGATGCATTGAATGGGCTTTCAATAGTGATGTGTTGCATTCTCCATCTTTGCATCTTTCAGGAAGATATTATGGACATTGTTATACATAACGATGAGAATGAATTAGAAATGGATGATTACTATTATGGCAATTTGCAGGAAAGGCAAATGAGAATTGAGGGGCAGAATAACCGGAACATTATCTATCAACAATTTTAATAAAATAAATAAATGTATATATAATATCAAAAAGGCAGCTTTTTCTTTAAAGATGTGAATAAAAAAAATATCAAAAATGGGGAAAAAAACAATTCTAAAATATTTAAATTAAATTAATTTCAGTTTGTTGTAATAATAGGTTTACTGAAGGGTTTTTAAAAAAAAACATGTAGCTCTTGTACCAAGAAATATTTTAATCTACTCACTATATTGAAGCAATTCCCCCATTTCGGCAGCAATAATATTCAAAACAGTGATCACTTGTGACGATAACCTATACACAATGCAACCACACCGTTCTAAAAATTACCACGAATTTCAGTTACCACAATTTACCGCAACTTACCGTTACCAACCGTGTGGTTGATTTTTTAAGCATACTATAAAGAAGTTGGAAAAATTTAAGTTTTTAATATACCGCAACTTACCGTTACCAACCGTGGTTGATTTTTTAAACATACTATGTGTTATAAGTATTTGTACATACTATATTCAAATGAATTATAAAAAGGAACTATAGAAGTATAAAACTAAGCAACAATTTATTGTAATACAAAAGAGGAAAGCATTATTTTTAATATTAGACAAAGAAATATAATGTAAGTATTAATAACAAATTAATGTATTTCTGCTTTAACTGTAATAATTAGGAGAAATTTTTCCATTTCTCAAGATCAATTTTTCTTGAAAAAATTCCTCCTTATAATTATTACAGTTAAAAGCAGAAATACTTACATTAATTTGTTATTTTCATACTGTAAAAAACTTGCAATCTTTGCATAAATATTAATATTTTAATGTAAATCAGAATTTTTAACTCACAAAAGTATTTGTACACGAAAAATAAAACAAAATAGTGTTTGTTGATTTGATTCTAATATTCAATACGCATTCCATCAGTGGCGGTTTCTGTATAGGAGCACATGAGCACGTGAACCCGCTACACAAATCGTCGATTACAAACTAATAAAATCTATTACTCAATCTTAATATATTCGTGAAATATAACGCAGCGAAACGAATAAACGACGCGACGTTTCTTTCTATACATATGTATGCATGTACGTCGCGAGCAAGCGACTGACGACGGAGCACGTGCTCCGAGTAGGCGGGACTACGTTGATTTTATCCAATGCGTAGCCGCATACAGGACGTAGCGGTGGTAGGGAGGGATACGACAGATTCCATACAGTGTTCCCAACCTTTAAGCATAGAATTTCCCACGAGAACTATCAAAATCTCCCTTTTTTTAACAGAATTCCCACGAATACACAAAACACAGTAAATACCATATGTGCCATGGTACAAATATACAAGGGGTTGCTCTTGCGTATCTCTATTACGCCGTTGATCCTACCAGTAAAGTAAAGTAGTGAGTTAGTCACACCAATCTATAAATAACGTAAACAAATAATTTATTAATAGAAAATTTGTCATGTATAGAATAACAGGCATTTGTAATCTAACGGCGTGTTTGGACGATATGCAATCCTATTGTTAATTAAACATTTTTACTTTTAAAATGCATGGCAAACTATTATTCGAACCGATTAACGAATCATTAATTTGATTAAATGCTAAATAACTAGCTATCCAAAAAAATCTCACGAATACCATGCTATTTCCCTTTTTCTCTTCGACTTCAAAACTTCCCACGGATCGGGAAATTTCCCACGAGTTGGCAACACTGATTCCATATGAACGGTGCACAAATTGAGTGTGCTCCTGTGCTCGCTTTCGTTACGTTCTCGGGTCATGTTAACAAATCGATCGACATCAACGTTGAGATATCGTGTTTTACGGATAAACTGTATTATATATGTTTTGTTTATGAATGACTCACCGTTCACAGGTCGTAACTATCATAAGAACTAATACTGCTTGTTGGTGACAGTTTTATAATGAAACCAAGGGTGCGTAATTATTTTAATTTATTAAATAACATACGTTTATTAAACCTGCGCACATAAAATCACAAACTTAAACTCGTAAATCTTTAACTATTCCCAAAAAACGTACATTTCCCTCAAAGCTTTTGTCATTTTTTTCTACGGCAGTTATGAATTACTCTTCACGGAATATGTTACCTGGAGCATCTAATAATGTACAGATTGCTAGATATTAGGAGACTAGTGCTGGGCATCCATGTGCGTCTTTACCTGTCGCGGCAATGAGCGTACGAATACTTTTATGTTGTCGCCTAGTGGATTTTAATTATTATTGTGGTCAGGGAGCATTTTTTAGCTATTTGGAATATTTACTCTATAGTATTCTAAATAATAATATATTTAAAAAAGTACTATTTTGTATCTTTATTACTTGTTGTAGGTAAATAGGTAAATGTACAAATACTTAAGTGATATACTGTATTTATGGCCATTACTCATAATTTCTGTGCGAGAAGTTTATGGCACACATATTTCTATATAATTATGTTCTTAGCCGTATTTGGTTTTTAGGGATAGTAAACATCGGGAACAGAAGTGGTTCTTAATTCTTACAATAAAATATCTTCAGAGCAAATATTAACAAACATCGAGAGTGTCCCAGTACCTGGTGTTCTGTTTTTTTCTTGTGTGATTTTAACACATTGTTGTGAAAGCTGTTATGTTATTAAAATTTTAATTACAAAAAGGATGATCATAAGACGAGCTTTAATGAGGTTTTACATTTATGGAATGAAAATACAGATCAGAAAAAGAATGCATACAATTATTACATAGAAGCAGCATGACCCAAAATTAGAACTTGGTAGTAATCTACAATATCTAAAGAATCTAAATGAAATTCAAAAGTGACGGAACAGAGAAGAAACTTCCAAATACTTTAGCAATATAATTACAAGTAAATTGATTGCAGCACACGTTTTTTTATTTCCACTCGTAGTATTATTAATATTATAGGTTACAATTTTATAACAAAAAATTAACAAACATATTTAACTATTTGATTAGGTTTAAATACATTTCACATCAGTCAGTTTCATACAGATTTATACACCAAGGTTTGATTTAGTACATCATCGTCTGTAGATTGATACTTCAGGTGGAATTAAAGCTCCAGCAACATAACGAACTTCTGCATTAAAAGTTGAATGTTGAACAGGCTTGGTCAGTGGGTGAGATCTTAAGTTAATCTATACTATGTGAAAAAAGGGAACAGTCGTCTGTGTGAAAACTAGGTCTTTCAGCGTTAGCCAACACCTACTACTAAAATATCAATTTTTGGATCCAACACCGTAAATAAACTTAAAGATTCCAACTAATTATATCGTGCATTAGTAACATTCCATGACAATACAGATCTGGGAATAATTGCATTGGCTAACATTGTCATTCATTTTCAAATCGAAAACAGCTGACGAAATCCATCAATCATTAAATTAATGCCAATCTTCATATTAATAATAACAGTAGTTTTGCCTTCACCTTCGTAACTTAAAAGTTTAGGTTTTAGGTATATAAGTCTTTGTTAAATAATCTTCATTAATGAGTTCTTCAACAGGTTCTACATTTAATGCCATGTACTCCCGTCCTAATAAAAAGAAGAGTAATTTAGATATTACATTTCACTTTATCCGCAAGAATTTTCTACTTTTATGTCTCTCTGACAGAGGAGAATTAGTTGAACTATTATCTTCGCTATACTTCGTAAGAGGACCCGATTCGCGATTTTCTAATGCCTACTCTTACTAATTCATTTTTTGAGCAAACTGAAAACAAAGTACTAAAAACAGTGTTCGGAAAATGCTAGTTCGACGTATGTACGAGACGTTTTGACAGATATAACGTGTGGTTAAATGCGGTGGACAAAATTACTAAATTTAGACAAAACAGACGCAAAGTTCAAACGAACTAAAGTGAATGTTGACCATAGAAAGTTAGATAGAGCGAATCTTATGTATATAGAAACGTTCGCGTCATTGCCGCCATCTAATGAGCTTTGCGCGTACTATTTACAAAAGCCGTCTATTTAAATGGGTTTTAGTTTTATAGTATATAAGAAAAAGTAAGTATATGCATACAACTAAGTAAAATGTTCACGGTACATCATTTCTATAAGATTATAGCTTATTCTATTGAATATGTAACGAGCGCCAACTTTTCAAACTGCGGTTCCGATAGGCGTCCCTAGATGGCGCTGGCATAGCGGAAGAAGAACTCCTACGACGAAATAAAAGAGGGCAGCACCGGGTCGAAGATTCGAGAATATTCTCCAGAATCTTCGAGGACGTTCTAGAGGCCCTCGAACAATCTGGACGTTCGCGCCAGCTATAAATAACGCGTCGGGTTGGCCAGAAGGCAGTCAATCGTACGAGTTCGATAGTGGCGGTCGCGAATTGAATTAGTACATGTAATATAAATATCGTTCAATAATAAAGACATTAGTGGTAAAGGATATATGTTAATAAAAGCATTTAATAGATTTTAATTAACGTAATAGTGTTAATAGAATAAGTGAATTTAAATATATCGCCTGTGGTGATTTCCTAGAAAACCCCCGACAACGTTTTAAGAACCGAAAAAAACGTTACAAATTGGTGTCAGGGTGTGGGGTATTTGGCGATATATAGTGGACTAATAGTTGTTTAATTACAGAACACAGGCAGCGAAATACTGTAAATTAGTGGACTTGAAAGGGTAGATCTCAAACGGAATTAGAAAAAGAGGATGAAATACAGTGGAAGAAGGCCGAAGCTCAGTCGAGATTACGATAGAGCAATAGAAGCAGCTGGTGAAGATCCTGACATATTTGTTGAAATGTCTGGTGGTAATGGCGAACTTCTAAAAGAACGTACGGAAAAATTCTCGCAATTTAGAAAGAAAGTCTAGAAAATTCTCACAACCTAGAAAAGAAGTGACAGAACATTCTAGAAAACTGGAAGAAAAATTGAAAACATGACGAGAAGAATGATAGAAAATTCTAGAAAACTAGAGAGAAAGTTCTAGAAAATTCTAGAAAATTCCAAGAAGAAATCTAGAATGATTGAAGAATTGGACGGTCGCATTAAGGTGCTAGAAGAACAAATTCATTCTGGAGCACATACCGAAGACGAAGAAATTCGAAATTCTACCAATGCGGGAAGCAGCCAGATGCGAACCAAGAATACAGTGCCCATCTGTGCGGTCAAAGTAAATGTGACCTGCAACATTCGACGGAAAGACGCCCTTGGAAGACCATCTGACCTGCTGGATACAATGGCTACGGTATATGGCTGACGGAAGCTACCAAAGCAGCCATGCTATCAATAGCTCTGCGCGGCGATGCTTTGAAGGTACTCCAGGCTATTCCTTCGTCGAAGCGACAAAATTACCAAACGCTACTTAGTCATCTGGAGATGCGTTTCGGTAATAAACATCTGCAGCCAATATATCGCTTGCAGTTGAAGAATCGTTGCCAGAGGTCAGACGAGACTTTACAGGAGTATGGGAGCTGACATCGTTCGTCTGGTTAAGAGTGCGTACCCAACGGTACCAGAAGATGTGTGTGAGACTTTCGCTGTGGAAAAATTCCTGGATGGCCTGCTTGCATAGGGATACTCAACAGGCAGTAAAGCTCGCTCACCGCGCAAACGTGGAACCAGGCTTTAGCTGAAGCATTAGATTTTGAAGCCGTGAAGCAATCGGTCAAGGACATGCTCGCGTCCGTGTTCTAGGGAGTCACGAGGAAGAAGAACCATTAGAAAGAATTATGACGAAATTAAACGAAATGATGACGAAAAATATGACGGAATTGATGACGAAAATGGAATCCGTGCAAACTAGGCAACCAGGAAGACGATGCACGAAAACCAAAGCCGACGGAAAACTAAAATGGGCGAGGGAAGGGCGATCGTCGACCTATGTAGCTGATGCCCCAGTAACACCAGTGATTGTTGCTTCAGTGGGATGTAGACCTAGCAGCCTCGTCGTGTATGGGCATGTGAAGGGAAACCGAGAAGATTACTGCTAGATACTGGCGCAACAATGACAATTCCTTCGGCCGGAAAGCAGTGGGAAGGACAACCGGATATATCCAACCAGGTGGACGCTACGTAGGGGCAACGGGCAAACAGTCAACGTGTTGGGGGAGACGAGGCCCACTTCGTATTGGTGATACTGCATTCCAGTATCGTGTAGTAGTTGCAGATATAGAACAAGACGTAATCCTCGAATGGACATAATGACAGAATTTGGTTCAAACTGAACTTGCAAGCAGGAGTGTTGAAGGTTGGCAAAGAAGAAGTTATTCTTAACCATAGCAAAAATATGTCGGCTGCGTATGTTGGCAGAAGAGTAATGTGGCGAGCCGCAGTGAAACCATTGTGGGAAGCGAGCGTGAGTGAGATATTCCCAAAGGGCAAGTTTTAATGCTGGAACCGGAGCGATTACGGTCAAGGTCGTGGAATACTGGTTGCTAAGGCAGTGATACAAGCTGGAGAAAAATTGCCCGTCCGACTGAATGAACGTCAATAGTTATCCAGTAAAGCTGAGGAAGGGCGTACCTTTGGGAAGTTGTGCTAGTGTGTCGTCGATTGTCAACAAAGAGGATGGCGTAACAACAACTCCAGATCCGCTTCCTGGATGGTTGAATAACTCATTGACTTGTTTGCAAGGATTTGACAACACAACAACGCCATACCGTGAAACAGCTGCTTGGACGCTACAAGATCTTTTCCAAGCAGAAGACCGGAACACGAGGGGCAGGACTAATGTTGTACGACATCGAATAGACACTGGAGATGCCCAGCCGATCCGCCAAGCCCCCAGAAGATTCCATTGCGAAACGAGCCGAAGCAGAACAAATTATACAGGATATGGAGCAGGATGGCGTAATTGAACCATCGAACAGTCCATGGGCTTCTCCAGTGGTACTGGTGAAGAAGAAGGATGGTTCAACTAGGTTCTGCGTGGATTATCGACAACTAAATAATGTAACCAAGAAGGACAGTTATCCTTTGCCCAGAATCGATGACACTTTAGATACCCTAGGTGGGTGTAAGGTATTTTCGACCCTCGACCTGAAGAGTGGTTATTGGCAAGTCGAAGTAGAGGCAAAGATAAGGAGAAGACGGCGTTTACGATCGGGACGGATTGTGGCAATTTAACGTCATGCCATTTGGGTATGTAATGCTCCGCGACGTTTGAAAGATTGATGGAAAACTACTGAGAGGACTATCCTGGGAAACTTGCTTGGTATACCTCGACGATATAATTGTCTTAGAAAATCTTTTGAGGACCATTTGAAGAACTTGGAGCAAGTATTTCAGCGATTGAAAGGAGCAAATTTGAAGCTTAACCAAAAGTGCAACCTGTTCCAGAAGCAAGTGCACTACCTCGGCCACGTAGTATCAGAGGATGGAGTGTCGGGTTGACCCAGGGAAGATGAAGCGGTCAAGTCTTGGCCGGTTCCGAAGGACAAGCATGAAATAAGAAGTTTTCTTGGGCTATGCACTTATTACCGACGATTCGTTCCTGGATTTGCTAACATCGCCAAGCCTCTCACGAGACTAACTGAAGAGGGCAGAGACTACTCTGGGAGAAGAGCTGCCAGGATGCCTTTGAAGAATTGAAACAGATGCTGACCACTGCGCCCATCTTGTGCTATCCACAGGCTGACGGAAAATTTATTTTGGATACTGATGCCAGCAACGTGGGCATCGGAGGCGTGTTGTCCCAAGTTCAAGATGGCACGAAAAAGTGCTCGGTTACTTCAGCAAGTGCTGTCGAAACGCGAACGCACTATTGTGTGACCAGGAGAGAGCTGTTGGCCGTAGTTAAGTCTATAGAGCACTTCATAAATATCTCTATGGCAGGAAGTTCTTGTTAAGAACCGACCATGCGGCATTGATGTGTTTGCTACGCTTCAAGAATCCGGAAGGGCAGGTGCCAGATGGATAGAGCGTCTTGAAGAGTATGACTTTGATTCGGAACATCGGCCTGGAACCAGTCATCGAAACGCTGACGCACTATCGAGGAGACCCTGTTCCAAGGATTGTACGCACTGCTGTCGTGCCGAAGAGAAAAATGAAGCAACCTGCTTGAGGACTACTGTCATAGATGATAGATGGACTGAAGACCAAATCCGAGCTGACCAGGAGTCTGACGAAGTTTGAAGTGTGTGATGGAGTGGAAGATGCAAGAAGCGCGGCCTAACTGGGAAACGGTAGCACCGTATTCGCGAGAGCAAAATCGTATTGGGCTCAGTGGGCTCTTGGTAATGGAAAATGGTCTTCTCAGACGAGTGTTAGAAGACGAAGCTGGGACCAATAGCAGACTTCAGATTGTGGTTCCGAAAGCAAGAATTCCCGAGTTTTAAACTTCTTCATGATGAACATCGGGAGGGCATCTTGGAGTCCGCAAGACTATAGAGAAGGTCAGAGAGCGATTCTATTGGGTTAATTGTAAGAATGACGTGAAGGACTGGTGCCGGAGATGTACAACTTGCGCCGCTGCCAATGGCCCTTCCCAAAGAAAGAGGGCCCCTATGAGCAATACAACGTTGGCAGTCCTTTGAAAGGATTGCGATTGATGTTGCCGGACCATTTCCCACGACGGAATTTGGAAATAAATACATTTTGGTTGCAGTAGAGACTACTTCAGCAAATGGGTGGAAGCTTACGCATTACAAATCAGGAAGCTGTACAGTGGCTGAGACTTTAGTTAAAGAACTTTTCAGTCGTTTGGTGTGCCGCTTGAACTTCACTCCGACAGGGACGGAATTTTGAATCAGCAGTGTTTCAAGAGGTGTGCAAAATATTGGGTATTCGCAAGACCCGAACAACTGCCTTGCACCCGCAATCAGATGGCATGGTGGAGCGCATGAACAGGACAGTTATCAAGTATCTATCAAAAGTTGTCGCAGACCACCAGCGAGATTGGGACCAGCAACTACATCTATTCTTGCTGGCGTATAGAGCATCGGTCCACGAAACCACTGGCCAAAGTCCATCTAGTGTGCTTTTTGGACGAGAGCTGCGCTTACCATGCGATCTTAAGTTCGGCTTTAAACCAAATGAAGAAGTAGTTGGAGATGACTATGTTCGAACTTGCGGAGGCGAATGGATGATATTCACGATCGGGTGAGGACCAATATCCATGAAGCAAGCGACCGCATGAAGAACACTACATCAGAGCAAATGAAGGCGGATATCAGTCTGGAGACCTGGTCTGGCTGTTCAATCTCAGCGACGTCGAGGCTTCTCGCTAAGCTGCAACGATCGTGGGACGGGCCTTACGAAGTGATAAAGCGAATTAATGACGTATCTATCGCATCAGAAAGAAACCCAATGGTAAAGCAAGAGTGGTGCATTTTAATCGCCTAGCTCTTATCTTGGGGACAATCAAGAGGACGAGCAGATGGTCCGAGTTTGTAGACTCCCCGAAGAAGAACTCAGCTATGAGGAGTTTATGGACAAGTATGGGAATGGCCGACAAAGTGCGTCATGATGTAACAACGGAGATTCAGGAGGATTTGTTTTTGGCTCCTGAAGGGTGCGCGTTAGCAATTGTGTTGCCCAAGATTTAAGAATGGGCAAGGGGATAGCTACCGTATTCAAGAAGAAATTTGGTGGTGTCCAAGATCTCCGAAGCCTGAACCCTGAGGTGGGCAAGGCTCTGCACTTGCCAGGAAGAAACGGCCTTTATTCTACTTGGTGACCAAAGAAGCCTCAGTTGGCAAGCCAACCTACCGGACGATGTGGGACAGCCTGATAAGTTTAAGAGAGCAGCTGTTGGAGCTGGAGATCAATAAGATCAGGGTGCAAAAATAGGCTGTGGATTGGATGCTGGACTGGAGGGTCGTAAGGAACATGCTCGAAGAAATTTTCCGATATACTGGAATAGAGTTCCTAGTATGCAGCTACAACCGCGGTCAGCAGAAGGGAGGCGACGAACGGTAGCGTGCTATTTCCTTCCGGACCTCGTCGTGTAAGAATGGAGAGAACTGTTCGTATCTTCATGGAGGTGATAGTTCCTGTTCGGGACGGAACGAATCTAAGGAGGGAGCAGTGTAACGAGCGCCAACTTTTCAACTGGCGGTTCCGATAGGCGTTCCTAGATGGCGCTGGCATAGCGGAAGAAAGAACTACCTACGACGAATAACAGAGGGCAGCACCGGGTCGAAGATTCGAGAATATTCTCCAGAATCTTCGAGGACGTTCTAGAAGGCCCTCGAACAATCTGGACGTTCGCGCCAGCTTATAAATAACGCGTCGGGTTGGCCAGGAGGCAGTCAATCGATACGAGTTCGATAGTGCGGTCGCGATTGAATTAGTACATTTAATAAATATCGTTTACATAAAAAGACATTAGTGGTTAAGTGATATAGTTAATAAGCATTTTTTAATAGATTTTAATTACCGTAATAGTGTTAATTAGAATAAGTGAATTAAATATATCGCCTGTGTGTTTTTCTAAAACCCCGACAACGTTTTAAGAACCGAAAAACGTTACAATATATTACTTAGGTTGTATGATTCTATTTATATTTTTGTATATTTTATTTACTTTGATGCTAATGACCTGTGTAATTACCCACAGATGTATATATTGTGTCTGTGTTGATTTGATCAGTGAGAATAAGTAATATTAAATAAACGTGCCCAAAAAAATAAAACTTCCATTAAGTTTCTGTTAATACCTACATATATTTAAAAGTAGCTGTGATAAGAAGTATGTTGACATATGTTTGATGTAATAAGAACAAAAAAAAAAACACTGCAGGTAAAAGTAAATAAAGAAATAACAGTAAAACACTCAAAACTAACACTATTACTAATAAACGAATGTAAAATAAAGTAATAACTACGGAACCTGGAAGGCACGTCTAAAACAAAATAGATTAAAACAACTGGCCATCAATTGACGAACGACACGAACAACGGCCACAGCCGCATAGCCACGAACGAACTATCCCAACCATAGATAATATAATGGCTTTCTTCTGCTACAAACTTCAGTAATTTAAACGATCTTAGTGAAGACAGGCACAAATACAGCGCGGCGCGGTTGGAAGATAAACTAAATGAAAACGCGCGTAGTTTGAACCGCTGATCTACAGTTGATATTATCAATACTACAGTTAAATACTGCAACAACTAAAAATTACAGATTTTCGAATTGCGTACAATCTAAATATAATATTATTAAAATCAATAAGTGTATGCAATTCAATCTGTAATTTTGTAGAGTTGTTGCAGTATTTAATGCAGTATTGATACATAATATATAATATAAATATATATATATTATAAATAATTATGTCGACATTTGAGCTATTAATGAGTTAATTGCTTAGTGGTGTGAATTCCGAGATTATTAAGAACAATTTTAAATTTAATAATAATAACATAATAATAATAATAATAGAACTTTATTTCAAACATTACATGATATGAAACTAGTCAACAAAAGAGAAAATAGCAAACATTGTAAAAGACAATAGAAAAAGAAAAATATATATAAATACAACTGTCAAGATACAGTCTTGCATTAATTATCAGATAGCATTTAGAATTATACCTGTAACTAATAATTAAAAGAATCGAACAGAAAAATAATTTAATATGGGATCTTAATACTTCTTGCTAGTTATGACAACAAATATAACTATATAACACAAAAAAATTCTCATGTTAAAATTACCTGCAAGTAATTTATAATGATCAATGTCATAAAAGAATTTTCCTGAGTGGGCGCTATTGTAAAACCTAAAAATTTTAAGTTATATTGCCTCTTCCTCCTGATAGAAGTGCTCTTCACTCACTGGCAATTTAACAGTAGGTAAAAGTACGTTCCTTTAAGCCAGACTTGCTATAATATTTTGGGTCGATTTTACAAACTTCATGGAAATGCAAATGGCAAACTCGATATTTCTTCTGAACTTCTTGAGGCGGTAATATCTTTAGTTTAGCATTGCCAATCCCCTTAATTCATTCATTATATACCTTGAAATTGCAACATATGTAAAAAAAATATATCCAACTGAGAAAGTAGAAGGAAAACTCACCAATTCATCGGTATATGGAAATCAATGAAGTTTTTCTTCTTTGGATGTATTCCTACATCATGAAACACAACACTGTAGAACCATTTTCTATAATCAATTTTTAATTCTGTAATTAATGCATCACTTTGGTAGCAAAAAGTATGTACTTACGAAAAATAATAAATCTTCCAAACACTAAAACTTATAAGGGTACTATCTTAATGACTTATATACTAAAACTAACTGATAGGTCTTTTAAACACCACATAGATTGCTACTACTTACAAAAACTAATAAAACATAAAACTCCTAAATAAACAACGTCTAATATCATTAAGGGATTATTACATCTGAAATTGATGATTCCACAGTAAAAATCACAACTACGTTACTTCTATCTTCTATCATACTTACAAAAATAAATAAAACTTAAAAACTCTTAAATAAATAACGTCCAAAATCGTATAATGGACTTCCACAGATTCTACACCTAAAATTTATGATTTATTTGTATACTTTAAGAATACCCCTCAATTATATTCATTCACTTTCAAAAACTTCAAAATACAATTTTATTGTTCTAAAAAAACGCAAACTGCTTGTTTTCTGCTCTAAAATATCATAATAACATAACCACAACCGTCAAAATAACAAAAGAATACAAAATGGCAATTGGCAAAGTCTAATGACGCATACTAGGCAGACGCGCCTCTAACATATCCTGTAATAAATGTAAATATGCATATTTAAAAAAGTTTGAAATTTCGCGGTAGCGATTTGGCGGCATTTACATCAGCGCTTTGCGGATGGAAGATACACTACTACAATATTTGACCTTGGGTATTAAGATGGATCCCCCTGTATCCAACTATCCCCCTCAGTAATAAGGTAGGCCAACCACAACATAATACCAATACACATATAGTTATTACACAAATATTACTAAACATAGTGTTTGGCTTCCATCTATTGAGGTTTGCTGCCGGACTACATCTTGCTTTCCTTTCTGGACAACGGCTGGAACTTTGACCAGATATAAGTGACTACCCCATGATTGTGACCATTATTGTGACTGAAGTTGTCAGTTGAGCCATTGCAATTAATTTTTCTTTAAATCCTCCTCTTCTTTATGATGCGTAGACCTATTTGTAGAGATGTATTGCCTGTTAGTGCCGCCGAAATAAAAAATAAATGAAATAGGTTTCTGTTATTTTTTAACGTGAAGACTTAGTTCTGACTATTACAACATCCGTCCAGGAAATGTTGATGGAGAAGAGCATAATGTAAATGCATCGATGGCACTACTTGGGTAAGTGTACACAAAAGATAGTCCATATTTGATTTAATGATCTCATTTCAGTGTCTACTCAAGTTTCGATGTACACACATTATTGCAAGGAAAGAAACCTTCGAGTAGGAAATGGGAACCTTCTTTTTACGGGAAAATTGAATTATAATGGAAATTGTGTGGTATTTTTATTGCAATATTCAAGTGGAGGTTTTGCTGAAACGAAGCGAAACTGTAATCGTCAGAGTCACTACAAAAATCTCTGGATACTTAGGCTCATAGAAAACGATTCAGAGTACTTTACGATGATATAACACCAGTTATTATATCATGGGATCTTAAAATACATAAAAATAAATATAGGTAATATGACCGATAACAAAGACATTTTATGATATGTATAGTGTAATTCAAATAAAATGTTTAAAATCAAACAAATTCATTATATTAATGTGATTCAAAGATTTTATTTAATAAAATTGAATAAAACAGTTTGTCGTTTTCTATATCGTCTTTTTATAATCGGTTTTAAATGAAACAAAGCAAAATTAAGTCAAAATATAAATTAAAATATGGGATACTTAGTTATTTTGCATATATTATTGTTTTAGAGGCACTAAGAAAAGAGAAAGAACTCACACCATTATTACTTGACAAATTCATTATTTAAACAAGTCATTCATCTTTTTATTAATGCTTTACTTACGATATAATCAAACAAATTGCTTTTATATAAAATAATTCTGTTATAATTATAAACTTCAACTATACAATACAGTTTATATGTAAACGTCCTACGATCATCTATTGAAATTGAATTTATTTCTATCCGATACACAACCAATTATAAGAAACCGATAATGAGAAATGTGACAACTTATAATATTCTTACAATTGTAGTGTTAAAAAATAAACAAATACTTAAAACAAACAATTTCAGGATATTGTATCGAACCGCTGCTTAGTTATTACTTTAATTTACATTTGATTCCCATTAACTCAACAAATAAGTTTGTATTTGGCGCCTGTTTTATAAATTTGGGCACTTTTAGTAACTTTTCCTTCCATATCAGTACTACCATATGTTAAATCCGTCAAAAACGCTCGAACATAACCTCGAAATAGCACTTTTCGAACACTGTTTTTTAATACTTCCTTTCCATTTGCTCAAAAAATGAATAGCTATTTTACACTCAGGACACATGATGTTTCCGTTAGTATGCATATAAATTACCAATCAGCGGTCTCTTTACGGAAGCCTTTACCCAGTATTACCTTTTAATACCGCTATACAAGAAAAGATATGTTACCATGGTAACCATATAACAACAAACCATTCACCAGGTTATTCTATGCCATTCACGAAAAAACAAAAAGAGAGCAAGTTATGGGCCAAGTGCAACCATATATATAGTATGGAAACAAATAACAAATTAAAATGTCAGAGGAAGTAAAGCCAGAATAATTGAGAAGACGCAGAAATATTAGGAAAACATATTCTAAACCAGTTTTAACAGAGAAATGTTACGTAAGCCACCATTTAGATTTTTTACATGATGTAGTAACTGCTGTTATTAAGGATAACAGAATTTTTAAATGGATTATTTACAGAAACAGAACTAGTTTCTGATAATGTAAAAGAAAGATACAAAAATTGTATTTTAAACAAATTAATTGAAGCAGTGAGTAAGTTAGGATTTCCATGATCTAATAATTTGTTAACTATGTCTTTTTATAGAAACTCTTACGGAAATCGACTTAAAAGTGAACCAACAAAAATAATAGCAGGCTTAGAACCTTCGGAAACAAATACACTTCTGCAGGCAATAGGGTATGCTGTTGATATAAAATAGATAGTAAAAAATACATTAAAAATATTATAAGACGTAAAAGCTACCAGATAAAACTAAAAAGACTTCAAAAAAAGGTTTGTAAAAAATGAGAAAATTAAAGGTTCAATGCGGGAAAAACAGCCTGATCAGAAATTAACAAATCCGAAATAAAAAAAAAGTAACCTTGAAGGGAAAGTATCTGAAAATATAAAAGAAAGGGTAACAAAATGATCATAGGAAAGAAGGAGAAAAGAAAAAGATTTCACCTATTGTACAGAAGGAAATGCAAACTCGTAAGGCAGATAAGAAAACTTAAGTGACAACAAAATATAAAAATTCAAACTTAAAAAAGTTATTAAGAAAAACAAAGAGTGAAGTTTGTTAGAGAAAAGTGCAGAAACCGATTTTGTGAAACAAAAAGAAGATATTCCAGAAAAAGAATATAGCTGATATTAATACCAAACAAGAAGAAAGAAAAGAAGACATAGATGATAAAACAACAGTGCAATCAACAGATAAGGACTTGAGTCATGAAAGTGAGACTGTTGAGTATGAACAGCCAAGAGTTAGGAGTGCTAGACAAAATCTGCCAGGCCACAAACTGGTGATAAAAAAATTGTTCCAGCAATAATTGAAAAAACAGAAGAAAATATATCATCACGATGAATCAAGTAATTTTACACATTTGAAAATAAACAATACACAACAACTGCAATATAAAAAAGCTTATGATACTTAAAATGTATTAAATAAAATTTTAGAAAATACTAACACATTTATTGCGACAAAATTAAAAATTTTATAGAATTTCTAGTAATTACATTTTCACTTGATTTGTTAGAAATGTTAGTCAATGTTTGATAAACCTGTGAAAGCTATCTCACAACTGCAGGCAATTTGTTGACCAGTTGACCAATAGTTGAAAGACCTCATTATTTCCCACATTAAATATAATGTGCATATATGAATGGACTACTAAGTGATACTCAATACATAACAAATTGTTGAACGGCAATTGCTATATGTGGGCTGTAGGCTTTTATATTAATACAGCCACCAATAGTTCTAGTGATAACCATGCTCTACCAACAAACAATATTTTTTTAGTTAATTCACAAACTCCTTACGACCCCCAAGTGTGAGGCCACCTAGCGCCAGGCCTGGTGCTCCGAGATTGAGGCCAGATTCAGCTCTGCCCCTTCAGGAAATTATTCCGTTAGGAAAAATAAAAGTAATTGTAGAAAACTACAATACAAAAGAAGTCGACGAAGAAGAAACAGTAGTGATTCAAAATGCAGGAGTGGTACCAGAGCCTATCCAGAAAGTGTTAGACATTCCAGAAGACAAAGGTCACCTCGTGGAACAGATTTAGAACAAATTCATGGCGATGATAGTGATAGAGCATGTTAAAATAAGAATGAATCAATTGGGAAGTGAAGTATGTAAATTATTAGCCTTTGTATCTAACCATCATTAATTTTCAACTATTGAATTTAAGGTTTTCACAATAGAGATAATGTTAGTAGGGAAATAAATCAACTAAAATCTCAAATACAATCCCTTACAAAGGTTGCGAATCCGCTTGGGAAGCTGATGAATTATTTGCATGAAGATATTGAAAGTATGCTCTCTGAATTGAATATGTGGGTGAATATGAAAAAAGAAATTTATAAGGATATCAATAAACAGCAGAGGAGTAATGAAGATCTGAGTAAACCATTGATAGTGGCATTTGGAGGATTAGAGGAAATATTAAAAAACAAGAGCAGAAATTATTAACATTCGATGTAATATATTCAAAATGATGTACGAATAAGAGACTTGTTGAAAAGTAAGAAAAGTTTGTGCAGTTATATGATTAATGACGTGATATTTTTTGTAATATTTTTGTGGTAAAATAGTTTCATTGCACTTTTTTAATTTCTAATGATTTATATCACTTTTTGGGTACAAATATAAGTTACAAAACTAGTTTTTAAAGTCCATATTGAAATTACACCCTAAAGAGGTTCACCTGATTTTTTTTATCTGATGAATTATACCATTTAATTAGAAGATAAATAAATCTTTTTTTCGGTAACATGATTATTTTTCAGTATAGTTGTAAGCGTGCTTAGAATGTTAGCAATAGGAAAGTTGCCTACATTGAGATTTCTACCTCTGCTTTCTAAAATGATTTTATTCAACATTATTGAATGAAGAAGTCCAAATTATTGTATAATAGGATTAAATAAGAGGCCGCATTTAATGCTTTATGTCGATTTAATATAAGGTACACGAAAACTAATAGTTTTATAGTGTAGTAAAATAAATATTGCAAAATTCAAAGGATTGTTAAATTGTTGTTAAACCGACATATCTCGGAATTTATGAATGAAATAACTTCTAACGTATAATGTATCTTTAAACGTTAATAATGCCATAATTGTAGAAAGGTATAGAAAGACAAATGAAAGAGTGCAATTTCTATATTTGCATTAACATCATTCACTACCTGTATATTAACAGATATAAATATTATAGCTTAATGGCGCGAAATTATCCATATCTATATAAATTTGTCTGACATATGGTCATTTATGATTTACTCACAAACTTAATTAGTAAATATTTTAAGTAAAAATTACTTAAGGCCAAGAACTCTATAACTTGAAATTATCTTAACATGTTCGGTTTTGTTAATAAATTATTATTTTTCAAATGTAACATAATATATATAGTATTATCTTTTAATTGTTTGACTCAGTACAAACATAACTGCTTAATAGCTTCAAACAAATCTAATACTTTTTGAGATATTCGAAAAAATGTTATTCACGCGATATTCTTAAAAGAATCAAAATCTTCATTACCTACTGGCAAATCTGGCAAATCTTTGGTTAACAATCTAATGCACCTTCAGGTAAAAATAATGGATGCAAAACATTTCATTAATTTATACAGGATGTTTCTCAAACTTATCTGAATTTCAAATACGAAAATGTACACACTAACTTTTCAATGAACACCATGTACATTTGTACGTTATCAGATACAGTTTTAATCATCTTTCGAATTTACATAACACTCCTATCAGTGGCGGTTTCTGTATAGGAGCACATGAGCACGTGAACCCCCTACACAAATGTCGATTACAAACTAATAAAACCTATTACTCGATCTTAATATATTCCGTGAAATATAACGCAGCGAACGAATAAACCACGCGACGCGACGTTCCTTTCTATAATAATTATGTATGTACAATCGCCGACATTATTATTTAGCACTCGAAGATTAGGTTTTGATGGTGTTAAAATATTAATGTCGGAGCCTGTACATCGCGAGCAAGCGACCGACGACGGAGCACGTGCGCCGAGTAGGACGGGACTGATTTTATCCAAGGACGCTAGGACGTGCGAGGGGAGGGATACGGCAGGTTCCATATGAACGGTGCACAAATTGAGTGTACTCCTGTGCTCGGTTTCGTTGCCGTTCTCGGTCACATTAACAAATTCGATCGACATGAACGTCCAGATATCGTGTTTTACGGATAAACTATATTAGGTAATATGTTTTGTTTATGAATGACTCACCGTTCACAGGTCGTAACTACCATAAGAACTAATACTGTTTGTTGGTGACAGTTTATATGAAACAAAGGGTGCGTAATTATTTTATTTATTAAATAACATACTGCTGTAGTTTTTTATTTAAAAAAAACATTATTAATAAATTTCTTAATTTAATGTTATTTTCATTTGAAAGTTGTTTTGATATTTGGGATAACGGTGTATTATATTCATACTTTAAGAGTTTTAACAGAATTTTCGTGACTATATATAACATATATTATTTATTTCACTATTGCTATATTTTTCCGTATTGGACGGATTTGTTTCCAGGTTTTGTATTTGTTTCTCTGCTTCATACGTCGAAGCGAGGAGAGCCAGTGTGATAGATATCGGGGTAGCTCACATGTGTTGTTGTCTTTTGCTTGGAATTTAAAAAATTTTAATATATTAATCTATAAATTTGTTACGATATATTAAGCAGTGTCATTCGTTAATCACACTCGTGCAGTTTAGATGAGTAATTAATACAGTCTGCATTAAATTTAATTTTATATTTTAGTTAGGTATAAGAAGATTTTCAAGGAATTGTAGATGATAAAAGTTGATATAATTAACACAATAATCATGGTTGTAAAAATTAAATACTTAGTGTTAATTTATAAATATCTTAAATTTAACTTTGTAAAACAAAGGAAAGTAAGAACTATCATATTTGTTAAAAAAACTATCTATTTTATTAAACACTGATTTAAATTTTTCGTTTGAGGTACTTCATCTACAGCAATATGTTTTAATAACCCGCGCACATAAAGACACAACTTAAAACTCGTAATCTTTAACTGTTCAAAAAAAAAAAACGTACATTTCCCCTCAAAGATATAATAATAATGATTTTTTTAGGAAACAAAAATAAATTGGCACACAGCGCAGCGCACAGTTAAAAACTACGCCGCATCATAAATCCCTCTGCAAAAAGCCGACAAAGCAAAGCGCCACTAATGGCTTTGGTGCAACCGACAAACAAAAAAGAATATAGATAGTACGTAAAAAAAATAATGAAATGCACAAAACAAACAAAGTAGTATTGTAAGTAAACACTAAACAATATATAAATAAGAACTATATGGATGGGAACAGTTTTACTACGCAATAATTTGAAAGACAATTTTAATTCGTTAGTTATGAACACAAATTCAGTTAAAAGTTTGGCAGACCAAAACTAGAACTTAATTTGACGCAACTACAAACTAGCTACAGCCTAGTAAATCGCGTTTGAAACAATTAAAAAATCAAAGTTACACCAAAACTTATTAAAAGAATTAAGGCGCGGGGCCAACTGCACGCGAACGAAAGCTAAGCTCAGCGAAACTAATTTCCTTGAAAATTAGCTCCCATGTAATCTTACGCGACGCGGGCAACTAAAGCTAAGCGAAGCGAAGTTAGGCTAGCGAAGGATGCCCGTATGATTACATGCGAGCTATTTTCAAGGAAACTAGTTTCGGCTGAGCTTAGCTTCGCTTCGCGCGCAGTGGCCCCGCGCCTTTACACGCGAAATTAACAAGTGTCTTAAATAAACAAATTAGTGCGAGTTAAAGGTACATATAGAAATGTATATTTGTATAAAGATTCACAGAGATACCTTAGAAATACGAACAAATGCGCAATAGGTATAGCTAGGTGTCCTTTTTCATTTTTGTTTATTTTTTCTAGAAAAAACACTTTACAGGAAATATATTTATATTATCAGTATTTTTGGTTCTAAGTAACAAAAGGAGGTAAGTCATTTAAATCATCATTTAAATTTTCCACATAAAAACTAACTATCGTCATTCATAAATGGTTTTTATTTTGTTAATAATAAATCACTATATAGCAAATGTAAAACTTTTACAGCCTTACTAATAAAATGTGATAAATCGAAGTTGAACCTTTCTATACTGGAATAGATATACTCGGTTTAAAGTCGGCGTAAGGTAATTCTACTAATATGTTCCGTTTAAATCTAAAATAGTTATCCGGAACTTATGTCAAATCATGTCGTGACAACGTCGCAATTAGATCGGTAGTGTTGGAAACGTATAAAATACTAGAAGCAACAAAACATAGCCTAGAAACGTCAATGCGAGTAATACGTTTCAACTACATTATCAGTTTAAAAAGTTTTTAAAATGGCAAAAGCGTGATAGAAGCGTAATATTGGGAACAGAAGAAACGTACGTCTTATATTTAAAAAATGTGTCAATAGCAGCATCATCTGTATTAACAATAGTAAAATATATAAAATGTCATTTGCTATACCATGTGTGATGATAATTACCTCATTACCCCTCAATATCGCGAATGCTGTTAAGATTTTTAAATAAGGAGGAATTCCACCACCTTTGCGGTTATCGCTTTAAATTTTCCCCGCACGTTTCTAATCTATTTTAAAAAATATCTAACACCTGTTGGTAAACCCTATATTTCTTTTCCTAAATTCCGTTTCGTTGCGATTTTGAAAAGGATCCTTTCTGATTTTGCAAAATTTTCTTTTTACCGTTGACACAAATTTTCACCTCAATCTACTTCAACTTCTTGCGACTTTGTTTATTTCCAATTATATTTTGCGGAGAAACTCAAACAATAGGTTTGTTTGTTTGTCTGACCTAAGCAGATCCGAGCATTTACGCGTTGTTTGTACTTTAGAGCATGATTTGTTGCGTGTTGTTTGTTCAGAGCAAGCAAATCTAGATCACAAGAGGTTGCTCTTCCTGCTCGCGGTCTGACCGTCCGAGCAATTTCGGAGCAATTTGGTGCAACATAACCTACTCGCACCTAGCAAACACCAATGTTGTAAAATGTCGTTTTATAAATGTAATCTGATTTATAACTGCATCAAATAGCAGGAATAGATAATATAACGATACCAATGTGATTGATGTAAAGGAACGATCATTATATTTTAAAAATTTCACTTGGTAGGTACATAAAATACTAGTATATGATGCTATTTTTATTGTAGTCTAGATTCATTAATTTGAAAAATTATTTTTACTATCCTATTCATAATAGCTGTGACAATCTGAACATAGTAAAATAATAAAAATTAAGGTTATATTGCAATCGAGCGCGATTTGTTTGTACCACTTTAAATTCCAACATCTGAGATGCTCTCAAGTTACTCTGATGACGTCAGTAGATACTGCCTCCGAGCACACAAACGAAACAAAGCTAATATAAACAAGGCTTCCCCCCATATAATTATACGCGACCGTGTTTTATGCATGGTAATAACCACGGTATACCATATGATAATAAGTTGGCTTCCATTACACACAAGTGATATTGAGACACTCAGTTATGTTGAGTAGTTATACTCATATAATAACGTCACTGTTCGAACAGTAAAGAAGGCAGGATAGGTACAACTGGAATTTAGATTCAAATAATAGTTGATATAACTTAATTACCTTTGCATTATACCTTTTTGTTAAAATTATTATTGAAAAAGACGCAACTAAAATTATAGTTCCTGTGATACTTAAGTGTTATTATGAAGTAAGTGAGGATGAGACATGTGCTAATAAATTCGTAATATTACGAATGTTACCATTAGATTTCAGCGGACAACTCTGAATTGGATTGGACCAGTTCAGACTCAATGAATCTGAAATTTTTTTCCAGCTCGAATCAACGTCGTCCTCGAATGATTCGATTTATTAAAACCGCCCAGAAGGAAATTGCATAGATTATAATTTTATGGACACTATAAGAGAATATATGAACAAGAATTCAAGGAACATTTTCGATTAAATCGGTCAACTGTAGAGATAATAATAAGTGTGTATGGTATTGAAAATGACATCAATTATAATATTTAACTTATACAAATTACAGATATGAGGTTGAATAGAGCACATATTACCTCAACATAAATTTGGTAGGGAAAAAAATCTGTGCACAGAAGCAGTTTTCATTACGTTATGGTACCTATGTAATACAGAGACATTTCGCCAATGCTCGATAGATTTAATGTAACAAAATTCTTGTCATCGTATTAATTAAAAAAATAATAAATTTTTTGGTTAAGAAAAGGACAATATATTGCATGGCCACTGGCGAACATTGCATAAAATAAAACTGGAATTTTTCAATTACATGGAATTAATGGGTAGTTGGTGCGCTTGATGGGAGTCATGTGAAAATTAAGAGACAGTCTCCAAACATCATTATGTATATTTTAACAGAAAAGGAGACTATAGTCTTCTTATACAGGTGTTTGCGATGTAATAAAAATTCTTAGTTTTTTTTGTGGAGAACCAGGATCTATACACGACAGTCGTCTTTAAAGAAATCGTCTTTATACAGAAGAGGAATAATGGATCTTTTGGCAAAAAATTTCTTATTGGAGACTCAGCATACCCCTGTTTGACCTGGTTAATCTCTCCATTTAAAGATAATTGGCAATCTCACGCAAAATGAAAAAATATTTAATTATCGCCATTCTGCAACTAGGATTGTGATAGAAAATGCTTTTGGACTTTTAAAAGGAAGGTTTAGAAGATTAAAGTATTTTGAAAACAATGATCTTAATTTTGTAGTGCAGTGCATAGTGGCTGCTGCTGTACTGAACAACATTTGTTTGGATAATAAAGAATGATGTAGAGTTTGATATTGACGATAATAATGATGAGGACAACGAAAATATAAATACTGTGGTAGTTAGTGGTTAATGAAAAATTTTCAAACGAGATGAAATTTTTTAGACAAAGTTTATTTAAATAATATACATATATTATATGTATCTATAAATATATAATATTATACAATAATATGCAGTTTTATTAAAGAACAAAACGCAAACATTGTATGTGTACAAATAAATATGTGGTTTCCAACCTAATACAAATTAAACACAAAAAGTTTTGAATTCATTCTATCTTGTTTTCTTTCTTTAAAATATGTTGTAAGTCTTCTAATAATTTAAGTTTTTCTTTTCCAATTCAACTTTTTCTTTATTAAATCTAGTCTTTCTTCTTTATATTTTAAGCTCTTCTCAACATACAGTTTCTAGTAACTTCTTTTTCTTTTATTGCTTCCAGTTTGTTTCCAAAAACTTTTTTTAATTTTTATTAGTTCATTGACGCATTTTTTTCTTTTGTGTGCACAAGATGAACCATTAGAGCAAGAAGATGTTTCTGATCCAATGGATCACCAATGACATTTGATGATTGAAATAGAGAATCTTGTGGTTCGAGTTGTCAAGTCTAATGAGTGTGGGCTAGCATTTGATGGTGAATCACCCATATAATCATCCAATCGACTATAGAAAGAAAATTTGACAGGTCCCTTCCGTTCTAGATATGTATCTTTAGTATTTTGTAGGTACGAACCAGATTTTGCATTTCTTTTGCAGGTAATTTCAGAAACCTAAAAATAAAATGATCTGATATGACATAAATATTTCTTCAGATATTCATCAATTACTAAAGAAAGTAAAAATATTAAAACTAATTGCATTGCAATTCTATTATGTAAGTATAAATTTTATTTACTTTCAAATTTTGACTATTAAGTTCTTCGCTAATAACTGACCAGAATGTTTTTCTTTTGTGACATGATGCATGTCATCATATCGACTTTCTACAGCTCCCTATTAAAGCTGAAGTTTCTATTACTGACCAGTGTTCTTCTTTTTTCTTTATTTTAGCTCTTCAGATTGCACAGAATTTTCATCATAATTTCTATTTCGCTTATATCTTGTTCTAGGTATTCATGGCTAATGTCGACAATATTTAGTTGTTTTTAACACTTCATTTCCTTGACTTTTAAAATACACTTCATTATTTCTTTAAATGATATTAATTATTGGTACCCACATTCTGCATTTTGCTCTAAAATATATTCAGAGAATAGTATTGTATATTTTTATTTATTTTAAAATACTTACCAGTGTCTTCCACATAGAAATCACCATTAGCATTCGTGATCCATCCCTCTGCTACTCTTACTAGACGATACGACATAACTATTATAAATATATTATAAATTTTATATAACTTACTTCAATGCATGTAGACTGAACATCAAAAAGCTAGTGAGTCTATTGCACTCACTAAAGCACATGGTCTTAAACGTGTGCAGATTATGGTGAGCCACTCAGTTTAATCTCACTTACTCATGTCAAAAGGAACGCGCATCAAAGTGAGTTATGACGTCATTGATGAGAATTATCTGAGTTTGTGTGTAAATGGAAAGCAACTAATGTATAACTTTATTCCGTGATTATTAGTAAGCAAATATTTGTTTTTGATTTACGCTTTTGTTATTCATAGAATAAATTTTATTTCTTATTTATTAGTAAGGCTGTTAAAGATTAAATAATTAGAAATTAAAGCATTTTTTCATATTATCGATCTAACTAGTTCTTTTTGAACTATAGTTTTTATACTTCAGTGTACTTAGGTCCGTTAAAGGTACCTATTAGCAAACACGATAAATATATATACGGGCAAACAATAGTTCCGCTGGCGTACTATAGATGTCCCACCTAGGCTGATTTTAGAAAAGTGTACGACCAAACAAATATTAAACGCGATCTGACGTGTTTAAACGTAACTGGAAAGTGGTTTAACTGCGCGCGCAGCAAGGAAGTAGAGCATTCATAAATGAATTGTCATTTCGCAAAATTATTATGAAATGAATATTAAATGAGTCAAAGCAAGTAACAGTTTAGTAAATAAAACAAACACCAAAACACACTTGGCTCATGGATTAATATCGTTTTATAACTGAAATTAAAATATTTGTGTTACTGAAGCCACACGGAATATTTGCTTTCATTTATTTTGTCAAATGCCTATTACCTTTTTCATAGTACTAAAATTTATGTTTTTTTTTGCTAATTCTTGTCAATATATCTGCAGTTAACAGCGAAAGAATATTATCTTGCTAAAAACTGAAATAAAAATATCGGAAAACATTAAAAAGTGTATCTATAAAATCTATAAATTTTTCTTTTTTTTTAAATTCACTCTCAGAAATACCATGGTGTTTGAAAAATATAAGCTTATATTTGTTTCCAAAATTATTGTTTACTGTTTTCATTGGATAGTCGATGGCGTATCGAACAAGAAATTTATTTTATCATTTTGCTTAAAATGTAACTTAAAACATTACAGCACGGGAAGTTTCAATCGCAGTCCAATAAACAAAATTCAAATTTTCCGCAATTATATAACTTCAACTTAACCCTTCGTTAGTATGGTGGGGTATGCCATACCCCAGTATGTAGGCAAACAGGGTATGGCATACCCCACCACACTAACGAAGGGTTATAGGTATTCAAATAACCATTAATGTAATACAAAATCGTAGGTAACTTCATGCCTTAATGCTGAAGTTAACAAAAATAATTGCGCGAAATTTCAATTTGGTTTACTGGGAGGGATCTTCACAAAAAAAATATGCCAGATTGTTATTATCTGGTTGCGCTTTTAAGGTATTTTCACAGAATATCGTAACAACCAGAATGCTCTTTGTCGGCTCTTTTGATCTGAGTGGGCAAAATTTCGTGACCTTGATGTCAGTGTCTCGGGCGAGAAGTCAGAGTCGGCTTCGATAAAAATAACACTATTTAAATTAACATACGAATATAAACTTGAAGTCAGCGACGTGTGCCTAATGCAAAGAGCGAACATAGCCGGAGCTACAAGTTCTCGCCCGATTTAATGGCGGATCAAGCTGCGCGATGAGAATGCGCGAACCCTTCCCAAACCAAGTTGATGTTCTGGTTGTTAGATATTCTGTGGTATTTTGCTCAATTTGTACATGCATGATCTTGCGTCGCGAGAATGGCTGAGGGTGAGCGCCTCTTCAAATAGGCTGGTGGCGTGCCTGGTTGAGCCCAGGGCAAACCCCCACCCAGGGTTACACTAAAAGAGTTCGGGACTGTCTTGATACCTCTGCGAGGGTGAGTGTAAGAGGCCCAGGCTTGGGAAGTAGTGGTTGTTACTCTTCTATTTATCTATTCTATTGACATGGCTATTATAGCCAGCCCTGACTGATGTTATTTTTTTTTTTAACTTCTAGCGGTCTTTACCGCCCTATTTTTTGATTAAGGTGCCCCAGGGACCTCGGTCCGGCACCAAATGACGAGGAAACCATGAATGTATCCCTATACCTATCGCTAACCATGTTCTTATGGGCGGTGTTGAGTGATGCAAGCAATACCGGACAAGTGGATGAGAGAGGTCTTTACAAAAGGCAGTGACAGCAGATGTACACTAATATCCAAATCATCTTATTACAGAAAGTTATATACAGGGTGTTCAGACCACTCGTCCACTATCTTTTTCTCGCGATCTATTGCAGCTAGACTAATGCGACAAAAATTTAATAACAAAACCCACCTAAAGAATCATTCGAAAATATTTTTAACTTCCGGAAACGTTCCATTATACCGGAAGTGGATAGCAAGTTTCTTATTTTAAATGGAATCATATGTTTTTTCTTATCTCAATGAATTCTACAAATTATTTGAACACAATTTTCACTAAATTCTCTATCCTAAATCCACCGTTTTTGAGATATTCACGATTTTGTCAAAATTTTGACGTTTTCATCTCTTTCGAAAACATACCATATTTGTAAACCATTAAAGATAATGATCTCATTTTACTATATCCAGAAAATAGTTGTTCTACCAAATTCTGTCAAAGACCACTAATTGTATACAGAGTGTTCATAAATCGATTGTCATTCGAATACATTTAACCTTAGAAAAATCTTTTTTTTCAAATGTAACATTATATTTCTAATTATACCATACAATGTAGAAATAAATTCGCCGTCGATAGGTGTATAAAGGATGCATATACCTATTCCTAGTCGTTTTCAAGATATCAACCATTATTTACTTGGCTATGAAAATTTTAGTACATTTCTTGCAGTAGGCTATGAGAATGACAAGTAGGTTTGACAATCATCAAAGCGGTGTTACTTTACTTCATCATTAAGATCTATTTTTTTCCATTGCTGATCCATGGTTATAACGTTGAGGTTGATAGGAGTATTATAAAAGATATTTTACATTTATTGCTTATGTAGAAGGGAATAGATGATACTCAATAATTTAAAGATGCCAGATAAAATGATGGTACATATTACATTAAAAAAAAATAGATCACAATAATTCATAAAAAAATTATTGCATTTAATGTAAAATAACTAAATAAAAATAAATTATTCAAAATGTCTGCCGTTTCTTTCTATACATCGCTCTATTCTGGCCTCAAAATTCTTATGCACTCGAATTAGTTCTTCTCTGCTTATGGATCTACACGTTTGCCTTATTCTCATTTTCATTTCTTCCGCACATCATCAACATGTCGAATGCTTCTGCTTTTGAAAATGCCATAATAAAAATAAGACTTGAACAACAAAAACTAACAAAATAACGCGTAACAATAAAGCAAACAACAACAAAGAACCACTAATAATGAATTTTCGACTATAATAGGGAGATTAGCAAAGACAAGTTTGACACTTCTCGATCTGAAACTGACATGACAACGCTAATGTTTGATAACTGAAACTTTCACAGCCCACTACAAGAAATTTACATAATTTCATAGCCGACTAATAATGGTTGATATCTTGAAACACGACTAGGAATAGGTATATGCATCCTTTATACCTATCGACGGAGAATTTATTTCTACATTGTATGGTATATTAGAAATTAATGTTACATTTGAAAAAAAAGATTTTTTCTAAGGTTAAATGTATTCGAATTGACAATCGATTTATGAACACTCTGTATACATTTAGTGGTTCTTTGACAGAATTTGTAGGAACAACTATTTTTCTTGGATACTAGTAAAATGAGATCATTATCTTTAATGCTTTACAAAATATGGCGTTTCGAAAGAGATGAAACGTCAAAATTTGACAAAATCGTGAATATCTCAAAAAACGGTTGGATTTAGGATAGAGAACTTTAGTGAAAATTGTGTTCAAATAATCTGTAGAATTCATTGAGATAAGAAAAAACATATGATTCCATTTAAAATAAGAAACTTGCTATCCACTTCCGTATAATGGAACGTTTCCGGAAGTAAAAATATTTTCGAATGATTCTTTAGGTGGGTTTGTTATTAATTTTTTTTGTCGCATTAGTCTAGCTGCAATAGATCGCGAGAAAAGATAGTGGACGAGTGGTCTGAAACACCCTGTACAAATAAAGATATATAATACTAACAATTAATGATTATAATAATACTGTAGCCTATCAATGTAGCTATCATGTTGTTACACTTAATTAAAATAAAAACAACCACCTTGCGTATTGGTTTCCACCGCAACACAAACAGAACGTAAAGTTTGTAAGACGTGTGCCGTGCTTTTTATACTCCAAGGTAAAGCAATCAAAAAAAAAAAACAAGCTGCTGATTGGGACTTCCGTATTGTTGTCTATTCTGTGCCACAAGTTTATCACTAACATTATCAGCTCCTTAGATAAAGGTTGCATTCGTTTTCGGGCATAAAGAAAAGCAATTCCGGAAGCTGAATAGATTTTGAAATAATTCTTAAAGTGGAATTTTGTCGTCAAAATTTCTGTTATATTAATAGCAGCAATCGGCAGCTGTAAACCAAGCCTTTTACATAGTTCATTCTATATTACCGCACTTACATTAGCGTATATGTAAATCAAATCAAAACATTATAATCAGTTTCGGTTTGGTTTATTTGATTATAAGTACAATTTTTTATTACCGTATGTCGCGATACAAATAATAATCCCAGAGCAGCTTATTGACAAAAGCTAATACAACAATCTCATTATGCACTTCTATTTCATAGTTATAATACTATTTGTAACTATTATGTAGTTTTCAGAGTATCAAAAATTACTTCCAATAAAAATCTTGCATAGTGTATTTGTTAGTCCTTTTTTGCATCTGTATTAGTTGTAATGTACACTTGTTGAAAAATAAATTTAAAAAAAAATAAAACATTCTGGAGTACTGTGACTTGTATATTCTCCTACTGGAAATATCAGGTTTGGAAGAAAATGAAGGTAGCTATGCTAAATATGTACAATATATCCATCTATACATCTTAAACAGATCAAAAAAACTTAATATGATACGACATTCATTTTTATTTGCTATAATTCGAATAATTCATCTTGCTGTCGTTCATATCTTTTCATTGAAGTTTTTATTTTATTGCCTTCTGTCATAACCACTGTTTGAGGTATTTCTGTCGTGTTATTATTCATACTTTTTTTCATTCGGGATGTAGCAGGTTTTTTTCTTTCAGTTATAAAATCTAGACTAACAGCAAATCTATAAACAAAACATATAAAAAACCATCTTCTCAAAAAGAATTAATAATAATTTCACTTACTCACTCTGACCTTGTGCTTTTCGGACCTCTTCCTTGGTACTAGCAATAGAAGCATCTATTTTACCTAAGAACTCATTTACATCAACATCTTCCCTATTTGAAGGTGATAATTGTGATGTGGATGGAGTACTAGCTATACTAGATATTTCTGATGTCGGTGACATTATAGCATTGTTATCATTGGAAGGTATTAGTAAATGTTCTCTTAAAAACAAACTATCTGTAGCCCAGAGGCGATTGACTCTACGAATTTGTTCCATCTAAAAATTATTATTAGATACTCTAGCCAATAGTAAAAATCTGTTTGGCATACCGTAACTCCATATTTCAATGCAATGCCTTGTAATGTGTCGGTGGTCAAGACTGTATGTTTTATGTAACTTTCATTCTTCATTACATGCTTGCTGGTGCTGCCATACTTCTTTAAAGATCTTGCAGAATCTCTGATTGATAACTTTTCATACATTCCTCTATCCTCCATCACAAATATTTCTTTCAAATTCATCAATGTACAATAGTCTCTAATATATCAGCATATACCAGGACAATAATCACATAATTACAGCAAAAATGAAAGTAAATAATTCACTATTTATCATATAAATTTGGACACATTTTCATGCATAGCGTTGTTGAATTATTAAATTATTATAGGAGAGAAATCGTTACATACTAATACACTTAAAAAGTTCAAAAAAATTTATTCACTTTTACCACTACGCTCAACAACGATAAATTGTAGTAATGAAAATTGTAAATGTTGTAAATTTCCTAAATTTGTACAGTTACATATGAGCACCATACTACTATACAGGATTCTTCTAAGATTGCTTGATATAAAACCATCTGTCAATTTAGTTGTACTTTGGAAACATAGATGTCACCATAATTTAATTATCCATATTATCCAACCTAAAAATCACACCAAGCAAGATATACTCAACTCACTAATTCAGTAGACGGTGACAAGAATTAGAAAATATATCCAATGACTGTAATACGCATAAGGTAAGAACAGGCGTAATTTTGGATTGTAATTTTAATGTTAATGTGAGCTCTATGCTGTGTGTGAGTAATAAATATCATCAGGATCGCAACAAACAAAGCAAGACCACTGTGATTTTGTGATAATGATCATAAACATGACATATTGAATATATGGTTTTAGAGGTTTTTGCTTGATATGATATTTATATGCCAGTCTAATATTATTGTTTGTAAATATCGGTTTCCGCTGAAGAACGAAGCTACAGCTGAAAAAAAAAAAATGTCTTATCAACATAATAGAAATACGAACTCGGGCATACATTGCAAGAAAGTTTAGATGAATTAATTCAGGTAATTAATATTAAATAATCTTCAAATCATTAACATTTTGTTATTGTAGTATGGTCAATAACACCACAACTAGCGTGTAAAGTTTTATTGCAGTTTGATAAATCATAAATCAAACACTAGCAAACGAGAGTAAAATCTAGTTAGGCATTTAAAGCAAAGCACATTAAATTATGTATAGATTTTGTGATAATGTGTGGCGTTTTAATTGCTTATGATGTGGAATTTAGAGAGGCACAGAATATAACCAGAATTGAGTAAGTAAAAATAGTAGCATTGTGATGAAAAAGTGAGTAACCCTATAATTTTAAATGCATATTAAAAATTTGCTACAGATGTGGCAGAAAAGGGAGTTCTAAAGAAATAGGGTATTCATTTTGTAAATATTGTTTAATTTTATTGTAAAATCATGTGTCTTTTTCTTTGTAACTTAGTTTAAGATAGATGTTTTTGATTGAAATATGAAGTTTTATTATAAAAAATAAAAACAGCTAATTAATAAAGATCATTTTTACATAATAATTGTAAGTTTATATTAAAAATACACCAATGTCAGTCTTGTGTTTGATTCCACCGTAACTGCTTCTCTATTTTCATATGCCAAAACCATGAATTCAATAAGTAATACTAATAAAGGTGTCACCTTGCCCGCAGTTTATCAGATCTTGTAAAGTGATATGTTCGAACTTTTTGATCTCACATATCAAAAACTCATCTTTGACATCTTGAAAATCACTGGTCCGCTCATGAGCTTCAATTGTTCTTGATTCTCGGAAGAAATAGTTCAATGTGAAGGCATCCAAGTAACCGTGACCTTTAATATCCAAAATACGAAATAAAAAGGCTAATGCTTGAGGTTCAGTTCTATTTTCTAAGGCTAAAACTAAATCTAAATAAGTTTTATAATCCATTTCACCTCCATATGTAAGACATGTTTGAAACATCGCTTCTCAAAAATGGTTGAGTAAGTGTACTGATCATAGCCAGCTATTCTGATAAACTAAGCATGCCATGGTGATCACGATCTAGGTTTAATAATGTCCATATACTCTTAAAGCTGAAGGTGCACTAAACCAATTTTGTTCCTGAAGTTCCTTACTTAACTCTTCATCACGTAATTCAAGAAGATCGTCAAAAATGAGCAGGCAAAAATCAAGTATTCGTATTCGTCCTGCTGTAGTATACCAGAAAAATAAGAACTTTCTTACTGCAGTGCAAACATAAAAACTATGGAATGACTTTTCTAAGCCTTCCAGTTGTGGTAAAGTTGGTAATAATTCAGATATATAATTTTCCAAATCAGCTTCTCTTAAATAACCTTGTCCTGATGCGTCATAAGTGACAACCTACCTTGTTTGTGGAGCAACTTTACGCATCCACTAATTAAAATGACAGTGATAGATACACGACCTGAGGATCTCCTTGGTGCAATTGGCAATATTTAGCTGTGAAATAAGGTCTCTTTTAGGACCAGGGCAAGTTGGATTACTTTTTGGAAATCTTATAATTTTTATCATTGTTCTCAGAGCTTGTCTGTGCTGATTCCAAGTAACACTCCACCAATGCCTTCAATTCATTGTTGTCTAATATTGAGACTTCTTCTTTGTAAAAAGTTGGATCTAGTTTCTTCCCTTAGTTTTTGCTTAGCAGTTCATCATTCCTTGGGTAGCCTCCAAAAAACTAGGTATATCTATGACATTTGCTTCAAATGTTTTTTTTCGAGCTTTGTCTAAATATGTCTGAAAATAAAATCCTCTTTGTTTCTTCCTCTCTCCGATTAACACTGAATAAATTTAATAAAGGTAGATTATAGAAGAGCTTTAAGTAAATATATGCTTACGTTTTTTGTTTGCAAGTTTTTGACGGAGAACAGTTTTTAAATCCATTTCAGGAAACTACAAACGAAGTAGCGGGCGTAAGAAAGAAAAATACATGTATGTGCTTATGCATTTATAATCATTTTGCAAACGTAGATTCTAACAAGCGTGTTGTATGATGTTTTTTGTGTTCGTGTGTGGTTGGTGTGGTTTTGTCGTACTGTTCCGGAGCTGTCTAGCCTAGAGCAACCAAGAGCAACCTAGAGTAGCTCCGGAACCAGTGTTCTGTGGTTTGTATATACCTTGATCGGCAATTTCCGGCGCCGACACGAAAAATGCCCGTTTTTTCCCTTTTTTTGGTGGCAAATACAACTTATTTAACTTTTTTTTATTAAATTACTTACGAAATTAAAATAAATGTACAGATACAATGACAGATTTATTTTAACTAAAGCAAATGAATAACAAAATACAAAATTAATAAAAATTTAAATTTATTGTTATTGATGCAATACTAATATTTTATCCAATAATTCCCTCTAAAACAAAACTTTTTCCCTCTAACGTTCAAAATTCCCTCTAAAAAGGGAATTTCCCTCCCATATACGAACACTGTCTGGAACAGATACTTACCGTTTACCGTTTCATTTAAATGTGTGAATCTGTGTGAATTATATGTCAGAGGGTTGTGCTTATCGTTATCACCCGCTAGTTTTCAAATCTACAAGCTTAGATCATATACCTTAAAAGCCACAACGCATCATATATGATCTAAAGGCCATTTTACATCTAGCTATTTATTGCGCAATTTATTGGCCAATTTAAAATTGTTACGTGTATAAAGGCCGTTTTACACCTAGCTATTTATTGCGCAATTTATTGGCCTATTTATTTTACAATGAGGAATTGCTACATTTTTTTAGACCACTGGTGAACACCAAGCAATATTTCTTGTCCAATAACTGTAGTTTGATGGCCTTTTTATGTTTAAAAATGGTAAATAAAACGCGGGCTCTTTTTGTACGTTTATTTCCAGAACCTTCTTCCTCACCGATCACTCTCCCCTATCTTCTCCCGTGTATGGCGGCACTGCCACTAACTTCACCTTGTGTAAAGGCGGGAAATTTGAAATTTAAAAATGCAGCCTACTATATAACTGCGTCAAGGATAATGCGCACACGGCTGTTAATGTATACATAACAACCACAACATACCATCTCCTGTACGACTAGCATTTGTATTAAATAATCCAGAATTGTATTTAACATATAATTTTGATATATGAATGTTCTATAAAAATCCTTGCTATATTCAAGTTAAGTATGTTCAATAAGTTAAGTTGGTATTATATAGTCGCAAGATATAATTAGTCTGTGATATTATAGTTTTTCAGTTCCGGCGCGATGTATCTAGATCCTTTCGCATAATATCTCTTTATCATCTACTGTTGTAAATTGTTGATTAAACGACACAATAACTAAACACAGTGCTGGTTAATAATATACAATAATGTGACTTCACATCCTGTCTTAATACCATGCCGCATACCGGTGCATATGCTTGGCGCAGATATTGCACTATAAATTAGAACATGTTTAATTTTTCACAAATTGGTCAAATATTTATTGCCCAATCGTGTAATACACCGTACCATACGTAACAATTTAAAATTGCCCAATACATTGCGCAATAAATATCTGTGTAAAAGGCCTAACAACGAATTATAAATAGCTAGGTGTAAAACGGCCTCTTTATAAAAAATTGCGCAATAAATAGGGTGTAAAACGGCCTTAAGATCTGTACCGTTCCAGTTCACAGTGACATACGTGTAAATTGCTCCGGAGCTGTACTGAAACAACTCTTTCAAACAAATCGAAAAACACTAATTACAGGTACAGCCGTAGAACAAATTGACTGAGTGACAGCCGTCTATCGCTTAACCTCATCATAACCTGCATAACCAAAACCAATAACCATGCATAACAAACAGAAATAACAAGAGGCGATCGCAGGATTAACAAAAAATAAATGAACCCATAATGTACCGTTTTCAGTCACCACTGTCACAGTCATGTCACGGTTATCTAGTAATCAAAACATGATCAAAAGCATGTCAAAACAAAAGAACGATTCAATTTATGTTTCTGGAATTTAATATTCATATTTTTCATTTGATTTTTTTTCTGATAGTGAATTATAAGTTCTACTATACTTAGAACAGTTTGGTACAACGAAATAGATAGATGATAAATTATAATATGAAATTGTAAGATATTTGCTTGGAACTAGCATCATCACAATTTAATTTGAATGTGCTGAAATAAGTGAATTCAAATTCACAAACGGATCAATGTTAATATGTCAGAACAATTATCTGGAGTAACTGTAGTAATAATTATAAGTTTAGGGGTTCTTACATTCTTGTTATTATTTATATTTGCTAAAAGGCAAATTATGAGATTTGCCTTGAGATCACGAAGAGGACCCCATATACCTATTGGACATGATGCCACAAAGGTAAAATCATTAAATGTTGTTCTTTCAATAAACTTTTTTTTTAGTTGATGAAGAAAAAAATTGAAAATCGTATTGATTTAATTCTCAAGATTACATATGAACCTGAATTGCTGAGAAAAACTGACCCTAGATATATTGTATGTCCAGGACAACAAATACCTGCACATTATTATCGGTTAAAGGCTGTGGATGACGTTAAAATACTAGAGAAGGAGATATCTAAACAAGAAAGAGATTTAGTGCGGAGATCTAATATAAATCTACGAGCATATTTACTTTCAACCTTAGCTGCGCCACTTAATGGCAGTGGTCAGAGACTCATACATCAATTTTGTGATTTATATGAACATGCTAGACATGATCCTAATAATTTTGGTGATGAAGAATATCAAACATACAACAGGTTACTTTTAAAATTAATTGATGCGTAAGTGACTGCGGACTAATAACTTATACTTTAGTACAACCCTTTGTTGTAGAGCTAAATTATTAAAGTCGTTTAATAGCAGAAAGTCTTCCCCCAACAGAACCCCACAAAAACAAAAAGAGAAAAATAGAAACCTTTTAGATCCATCCAAATTAAGACCTCCACCTGGATTACTAATGGCGCCTGAAGATGAGGTATTATGTGTTACAGAGAAAACAACTGATTCTAGACCAACTTCTTTATCAGTTAACATTACATTAGTCGATAATGAAACCCCTGTATAAACTATTTTGGTAAATTATTTAAGCAAGAAAAAAAACTATAGGTGTTGTTGTAAATATAAATCGCGATTGTGATTATGTGTGTGATTATAAATCACATCGTTGGAAAAGTTTGAATTTAAATTGCGTTTGAAAGTAATCACATTTGAAAAATCAAATCGCAATTCAAACGATTATAAATTGCAATAATCGTACCTATGGAGTGACTACTAGTGGTTGGTTTATATTTCAAACAGCAATATGGCTGACAAAGTGAGGGTATGTATGATCAGTATTTATCATGATTTGAATTTTTCTGATTTTTTTTCACTTTGCACAGGTAATTTATTATTTCATCATCTGACGAATCCGTAAAAAACAATTTATATCCCGCAAAAATGAATCCGATGCTTGCGACCATTGTACGTAGAAATAAACAAATTGTGGATTAATCCCTGTGACGTAACGATTAATCTTAGAATCACAATCACGATTTATATTTACAAAAACACCGTATTTTATAATGTTATAATTAATTAATTTAATGAATTATATTTATTAATAATGTTAAAGCAGTTGATGTAATTGATCTGATATATATTACATGTATATATATATATATATAGTGATAAACAGTATGTTGTAAAGCCCACTATATGAACGGCTAGTTGTTGAACCCTACATATATAAACATACATTTCAAAGCCCGGTGTATGTAATATAAATACATCGGTTTTTGTTGAGCCGGCGGTGTTGCCACTAACTATTTATAAACAAACCGATGCCAGGTGATGTTTTTCCCATGTTCTTAGCCCTTATTACATTTTTAGAACAGATACGTTATCAAATTAAATAATAATTTAGGAAAATGAGTGGTTTTTCTTTTTCTTGGTTTTGAGGTCCATTTTTATAAAAATATAGAAATATATAACAACGTTTCGCTTTTATTACAAAAGCTTTTTTAAATGATAAAGACATGTAAAATATCAATTTTTAAATGGGGTAATGTTATTATACTAATAATTTTTTAGGTAACTAAATGATAAAGCATAACTGTTTTATTTACGAAAAATTTAATATATCTTATTCAGATTTCTAAAATATTGTATTAGTCATAAAATTAAGTTATTATAGTTTGTTAAGATTAAATTGATTTTAAATATATAACAATTTTAAACACAGAAAAATTTTAAAAATACGTTATATACTAAAATGATTCAAATTTATAAGCGAAAATGAAACGCAGTTGACGATGAAACAGACATACATACATTCATAAACTATATAACTTCACTTATTAATTAATATATCTAAATACAAAAATTTTTTAGAAATCTATTTAATACAAAATTAATATATTTTCATATTCAATTAATACAAATAACAAATGTTGATTATTTATTATTAATTAAATGATTGTGTTTCAAGATATTGATATTGAAGAGCAAATCTGTAAATAAAACAAAGATATATTGAAAATTTATAGTAAACAAAACAAATATGATTTTGTCATTTATTAAACAAAAAAAAAATATTTATATTTTTCATGTTTTAAAAAGCTTTGTAATAAGAGCGAAACGTCGTTATAATCTTCTCTATTTTTATAAAAAGTGCCTAAATCAAGAAAAGAGAAAGGAAACAAAATATGATCAGAAAAACACTTTTTCAAAAGAATGAGTGGTGGTCCTAGTAAAATCATGAAAAGATGCTTTCTTCAATAAAATAATATATATAATATCAGTGAAAGTAAATTGTTCGAGCAGAGGTTTAGAGCTAGAAATCCAGTATCTTTCGATAAATAATAAAAGAAATTCTGATTGTAAATTTATGCAATTAAATTAAGAGCTGGAAGGTTTACATCTTTCTTAAGTAATTATATTTTTATAATTACGGAAAAACGGGATTGTTAGGATATTATTTCGTAATAATTATTTCAAATTACTCCTTCCTAAACCGATATAAATCAATAAAAAAAATTAAAACAATAATTATCTTAGATTTAGATCTCCTATTTATTTTTAAAGGTTTTCTGAATAACCCTGATATAAAAATCTGCAGACAACTTTTATTCGTTAAATGTTCAATTGTCTTGGTCAAAAAATTAAAACAAATACTTGAAGATATAATCGTAAATTTTTGTTTTGCAATATTCGAAAATTTTATTGATTTCACAGTACTAAATTATTTGAAAAGAAAGTTATATTGAACCATTTTTCTAGCTCATGCGAAATACTTGAAATCTATAACAGTGTTTATTTATTCTAAACACGGCAATCAAATAACGTTGCCTTCTTTAAATACTATTTTGGTGAATTTTAGAACATAGAAATTTCAAATAAGAGGTTGTCGCACATTAGCTCGTCACAGTTAACCAGCGCGATAGAAAGTGGGATCTCAAATTTTTGCGGTGGAGACCAACAGATCAAATTCAATTTTGTGTGATAGCAGAGTTCGGATGTAGTATATATCAAATTACATTAACAGAAGAAGAAAAAAATACAAAGAAAAAGCAGACGGATTCATTCCATTAACAAAAAAAGATCGAATCTAGGAGAATTTTATAATTTGCTTAATGATTTGGAGGAGGATGGAACGAATTTTTTCAGTATTTTAAAATGTTACCTGATTTTTAAATTTTCGAAACTAATTGGTATTTTTGAACCAAGTAAAGTAATTATTCTTCATCCATTTTAACAAATTATTTGCGTGTTCTAAACTTTTACAACAGGCACAAGATATCTGCAAAGAAGCACGCGTCTGCACATGCGGATAATTTGATGACTGCCAGCGATGCCGGCGCAGCCTCACTTGACCGGTACATGCAGGCACGTTTCGTTGCGTGACGGGAGGATCGGGCATTGACAATCACTTCAGTACGTTCGCACTGATCCGTGCTGTGTTGGAATTGTGGGGTGTGTTCATTCTTTTATATTTCTTTCTTTTTCTCTCCCGGTTTCTGACAGCACCGTGCTGTGCTGTGATGAACTAATGTGTGACAACCTTAACTGTACCCATAAAATGTTATTAATTTAAAAGAAAAAAAACTTTATTTATAAAAAATGCTTTTGTTTTGTTTCAAATAATTAACTATTGTAGATAGAAGTAAATATTTTAAAGTTATATTGAGATGATTTCGCCTTTCACACCACTAGCTAATTTTTATCGATTGTTAGATATATTGTATGTTATTTTTTCTTATGAAAAAAATGCAGTAAATTTTAAATACTTAAAGATATTTAATTTATTATGTTTCAATTCCACAATAATTTAATGTTTATGTGAAAGCTTACAATTTACAAATTACATAAATTTTAAGTAAACTTTTTAATATTTAACTAATTTGCAACTTTTAAAAAAATATTAATCGCACACAACCTTTCAACCTGATTTGGCGTTACAAAAGCAAAGAACAATTGTTGCCAAAGTTACGGGCTTCACAAGATTACGTGAAATATCGAGGAATATGCAAAGGGCTCAATAACATCCGATGGGTCTATAGGCTTATATAGAATCGTTGGTGCGCCCATCTACTAATACCGCTACAGTTTTCGCTGCATGTAGAATGCATTAGGGTACAATTATGAAGCCCGAGCGAAAATATGCCACGAGGTTCTGAAGCCTTCACATGATGTCTCTGACCAAAATTTACCTAGATACGTTGTGAGCCGAAAGTGGTCAACAACGTCGGTCGGGCTTAATAACTATCCGTTCGTATATTGGTCGGGTCCGTTATAACGTTTATGTCTCTATATATATATATTATAATATATATATTAATAATATATAGATTGTTAAACAGCATATACAGAACAATACCAGTTGTTTCCCAACGTTCCCAAACAAAAAGATACGTTGTCAGACACCATAGTGGTCTGACAACGTTTTCTGTTAGATATGGCACTATTACGCCATCTAGTCATCTAGCCCTGAAAATCTCATATAAAAATTGGTCCGGTTTTGGGTGCTTCCCTAGCACACTATATACGCTTTAGTTCATCAGTTTATAGAGAAGGTAGCGCTACTGTCGTTTGTGTATAATACAGAAATGAATTCTAACCGATTTTGTCAAACCATGCAAATGGTTACTGGCGTTTGAAACAAAAATGTGACAACATTGTAAATATCTATTTTATGCGGTTATAGATACTATTTACTTATATTATTGATCGCGGTATTATTACATTGCGACTGAAGTTGTTTTAACTTGTTGAATATTAGTTTTATAAATAAGTTGAGATAAGTTTAATATTCTTTTATCTTTTTAGAAATATAATAACACTGGTCAATATAAATGGAAGAAGCTACATTAAACTTCTAGCGCGCCTATAGTTGTTCGAAAGATTAGAAATGTTCCAAAATATATATATTGGATATAGGAGTATAATTATTATAGGGTTTTGAAGCATCCAATAATTTCAATGTGTATTTTCGTTTCAACTTAATAAACAGCAGGAAAGAAAGTAAAACTCATATCAATAGGTATAAATTTTAAACCTGAACTAGGAAAAAATAGTGATTTTAATGTTCTTGAAATATTTAGCACGCCTCCTTTTGATTTCGCCATCTCATACGCTTGATTTTTTTTTTTGATCCATTTATTTTACATTGTTTAACGCATACATTCTCTCAGATACTTCCTAGAATATTAAAATCTAAAATGATCAATTTTACGTTTTATTACAGAATAGTATATAATAAAACGCAAAATAACAGAATTAAGAATCAGCGTTTCTTTCAATCGTTGTAGATTCAATAATAAACGTCTATAATTAAATTACTTAATTATATTATAAAAATATCTACATTTATATTAAAAGTATCTAACAATAATCTCAGCTTCATTTAAAAAGTTGAAATTATATCACGTTGAAAATCATCTTTTGTTTTCTAAATCAAAGATTCAGATGAAAAACGGTAAGGAGTATATATTCAGTACCACTGGAATAATTATCAATATCACCAAGTCATCGATGTCATTTTATATGTTTCTGAGCATTCATGAATCCTAGGCTCAGTTGCTGGAGAAATATTTTTTTCTCTATTTATAAGGTTGACATTTAACAAAATACGAAATATAAAAAATTATTTTAGACGAAAGCAACTAACCTCACACATCTATTAAAATGCAAGGTAGTACTATATAACTATTCACAATCTAAACATAACAAAAGAATAAATACAGAATATTTCTCCGATATTTGTTAATAAAAAGAGAATCGTCAACAAAAAATTAATTATTTCTGGAGAACACTGATAGTTAAACTATTTTTATATGATTACTACAAGTTAACGTATCTGCTATATCCAAATCGCAAGAAATATCTTAGATATCTTCTAACGATTTCATTCTCCCGCGTGAATTTTCCACACTACACATACGCACATTCTCCGTCACACTTAATTCCATAAGAGCTCAAAAGTACGACCGTTACGAGGCGTTAGAGGTAGAGCGCATTTCGAAGTTAAATAAAGATTAAATTACGTACACGAAATTAAAAAAAAGATTTTGAACGTTATTATTCAGGGTATTCCACGAACTGGTTCATTAAAGTTTATGATGTTCTATTATTTACTTATATTGAGATTTTTGGCACCAGTATCTGTTCGATTGAAACTATAAATTAAATACTTAACAAAATATCACTTCCGGTTGACCGAAAATGGATGTCACTTTGTTATTTTAAATAGAATGATATAATTTTTAATTCATTTTGGATTCTACAACTATAAATACGTCAGTTTCATTAGCTATCCTATAGCTATAATGTTGGTTTTTTGAGTTATTTAAGTTTTTCTTTTTTTTTTTAGTCATAATCTTGCATCATTGAGAGATTAATATCTCGGTTAATACTGCAATAGAGACTCCAAATTGCTATGTATGAATGTAGATAATACTCTAAGAACGTAAGCCACTTATCATTCTAAATACAGGGTGTTCAAACTGAGAACAAGTGACATATTTTCAAATGCAGAAAACTCATTTTTTAAATAGAACACCCTGTTTTTAATTCGGAATTAGGAAGTAATATCACCCCCTATCACTTTATACCAGCATTTCTATACCTATTTAATAGATTTGAGATATGAGCACTTTTTGTTAAACAGACTAAGTATTCTTTTTTTTTAAATAGAACATTCTGTATTTTAATCGGATTAAGAAGTAAATATCATCCCTATCACTTTATATCAGCATTCCATACCTATCTTTGATAGATTTTGAGATACGAACAACTTTTTGTTAAACAGACTAAGTAGCCCTATCTTGGCGTGTTGTAGCTGGCTCTGAATGGGATTAATGTCAAATTCATGACTAACCAAAAGTGTTTATGTATATCTATTGTAATTACACTTTCGTAAACGAATATTAATAGAAATGAATATTCGAACAGACATTCTTGTATGGTTATTCAAAAATAATACAAGAATTTGACGTGAATCCATTTCAGAGCCAGCTACAACCATTTAAGATAGATTAGTTAGTCTGCTTAACAATAGTCGCTCATTAGTAATAATATATAATAAGTAATAATATATAATAAGTAATAATAATAATAGAACATTATAAACTTTTAATGAACAGTTACGTGAATACCGTATTGTTTCCCTATATACACAACAATACATGACATGTTAACTGTATTCCAGAAATAATTAATAAAAAATAAATAAAACAAAATTCTAACTTTCCGTCGCTATCTTTATCATTATTCGATATATTGCTAATGGAATAGCATCCTTCCCGACTCATGTTATCAATCAACTTAAAAACACTGGTATATTTAATTTAAATCGCATCAGTATACGATTTGCGTGTACACACCTAACGATCTGATTATATGCACTGCATAAATCTCATCGTATACAAAATTGTTCCTTGAAGCATGGCAACACCGCGTGGTCTGACAAAATCGTGTAGGAATCTCCAAAAATATAACTAAATGGTTCAAAAGGCGGTTAAGGGGTGTACACATCCCTCTATTTGTCGTACACATCACTAAATACACTTAATGCAACTCTCTGTCGAATATATTGAACATGAGATGGCGCTACTAGTACCTTCGCTTACTATGGTTGGAAAAAAGTTTAAAGTACAATTTAGAAAGTGATGGGTAGTTCTGAAAAGAGATGTGGCGTGTTCGACCGTAAAATACTTGTAACATATTCTTGGAGAATTCCTCAATTATGATTTATGATTATACGTTGGGGGCGCTTGCCTAATACATCGCGGCGTGCGTATTCACTTTCTCTTATGCATTTGAATTGAAATACCGGGATACTAGTGATTTTATTATTATTTATACTAGTTACAGTTGACAGACTTCGTGGTATCAAATATTTTGTGCACAAAATCTTTTCAAGATGGCGTAAGTTAGTGTTTATGTTTTATAAATAAACGAAATTGTTTTATTCAGATTATTTATCTTTTTAATTTTGTATACTGTTTTTAGATAACTAGTTCGTGTGTATTTCGTGTGTGGTGATATAGTTATTGCAAAGACATTAGATTGTTTCATCGTAGCATACAGTTTGCTTTTATTTGCTCTAAAGTGGTGCAAAAATACTTCTTAAATGAATAAAAAGTGATCAAAGACTGCAATACATTGTGCTGTGGAAGACATGCTTCAATAATCTAAAAAAAACAAGATGTAGTTTTGTTTCTTGTCTGATAAATAAAAATGTGGTAATTCTCCACATATGTTTCTTATATCAATATAATTCATTTTCAATTTGTATTATAGTGCTCTTACAGTGGACAGAGAAATGTAAACAGTAGGATATTTATAATAGACAAATTTATGGAAAACGCTTAAAACTCTAAATACATTCCGAAGACTTGCAATTTAAACGCTTCAATAGATATTAAAACAAATGTGACAAGGCCAATATTTTAACATATGAATGTTTTTCCATGATTTTTTTGTACCAACAAGTATTACATATCAATTAGGATATTGGAAACCTAAAAAGATTTGAACGGAGAATTTTGTTAGAAGTAGTAAAATGGTATAATTAAACAAATTAAATTATTAACAGTGAATAAAACTTTTTCTGTTTTATTTATAACATTATGCAGTTAACTTCTATGTCTCTGTAAAACTTATAAACTATTGCTTATAACTTCCACTACTAGTCATGATCTTTTAAATATTTCAACGTCAAAGCAAACATCACATTAATAAAATAGAATATCTATATATGGATACATGTATATATAATACTGTAGATTATATTATTTCCCTATCGCTAGAAGAGGTCCTCTAAGCTCTCACTTGTATTGTAAGATCACGAAACGCGTGCCACAAAAACGTCAGAGTGCCAACAAATATGTCTTTACTGTTACACTGTGAAAACACATTTTACTCTTTGAGATTCAAGACGAAATAGTAGATTTTTAATAAATAAAACTTTAATTTAACATAATATTGTTTTTTTTTCACTGCAAAATTACAAAAAATAAAATAAAACCCCGCATTTTTTTTGCAAATAAAATTCCAATTATCTATTTAATTGAATAATACATTACACTTGTAATCCTCAATATCTAATATCTTTGCATAGTTTAGTATAGAAGAAAATGAACAACACTATCAAATAAAATACATTCCGTCAGAGAATTGCACTACAGAAACACTATAAAAGCATAATGTATTTCTAATTAATGACATTAAAAACCATACTTTTTGGGTGTGCCATCTATGTCACGAATGCCAAACTAAAGTAATATCTGTTGTAGCAGATATCTGTAAACTTCTCTTCTGTGTATACCAATTTTGTTTTTCAAGTTGTTTATCATAATTAGATTTTTAATTAGCTACTCGTATGTTTATTTTATTCTACAACAATTCCCGAGTGAAGCCATGCAAATTTATTTACATTTACCACCTCCACATTTAAATTTTTGTTAATTTTCTACATCGCCTATTCATGCATGTTTCACTTTCTGTATTAAACAATATATTTTAAGTATGCAATGGAAAATGTATCGTTTCACTCCGCATATTCATGGAGAGTGTGTAAATGCCCTTGTTTTTCCAGAAAAAACCGCCTATGTTGCGAAAATAACTTGAACAAAGTAACCCATGTTATACTGCATTATGTGCGCGAAGAGGTTTGTAAACGCCCCTAAACGTTCTGGGTGATAACAACTGTTAGAATTAGTATTTTTTGTTTTAATATTTTTTTTTTTACCCTCTAGTTGCTAATTATTATATTTCATTTTTACTAATTTCGATGGTATCATACCCTCTAAGTAGCTGATTACACCATGTTCTTGATGGCCTGTCTAATATGATGATGATTACGTTCCGAGTGAGTATCAAGTAGTATATATATATTAAACGAGCCCTACACAAAACTAACAAAAACAGTCAATGACATGGTAAAACAATGGGAAAAAAATAAATAGATCACTTCAAATTATTGCAGAAACAATTAAAAATCAACAACGAACGCACATCCCACCCCCAAAATATACGGATACAAAATCATAAACAAATATACCACTTAGACCAATGTTTCCTGCGTACAAAGCCCTTATACAACTTATCAAAATATTTAACCAACTCTGTCTCTAAAATTATCAAAAAAACGATTACTACATTAAAAACTCCTTTGCATTCAAAGACTTCGTGGACACCATCAACATTGAAAACTCCGAAAAACTAATTTCCCTAGACGTAGTTTCTATGTACACAATATTCCCGTAGATTAGCCTTGAAATAGTAGAAAGCAATGGCATACTTTGCAGATTATACCGAATTACCGCTAAATAGCTTTTTAGAAGCGCTAAAACTTACTCGTCAAAACCTACTTCAATTTGAAAATACCTTTATAAAAAAATGATGGGTGCGCGATGGGTTACGCATATCAAGCGTCATTGCACAAATAGTATTAGAAGATTTAGAAACAAACATCATAAACGTCTCAATTTCAAACCAAATTCTTCAAACGGTACGTGATGATTGTATTGCATGATATACCAGAACATAAAATTCAATTATTTTCTCAACACAATTAACAGTTATCACCCCAAATTAAAAATTACTCTAGAAACAGAAACAGAACACCATAACTTACCTTGATATTACTCCTAATCCGCAAAAATAACCAAATCTCAACAAAGATTTTCCACAACCCCTCATCCGGAAGATTCGTTAACTTTATTCAGTTCAACCACTCTCGCACAAAAAGAATGTCGTCATAGCTCTCAGTAGACAGAGCATCTAACAACTACAAGCCCATGTTTTAGACCCAAAAATGTAAAAGAGCCTAAAAACACATACAAAAACAGATCAGATACTTGTTACAAAATTATTAAAATAGATCACAGGCAAGACAATGAACAAAATACGCAAATAACAACGCACGCAACGTCTGATAAACATGAGTGTCCCTACACCAACATGTCAGAAATCGTAAAAATGCTAGCCTCCGTATCATATCAGGGCTGCTCATAAAAACGTAATCCTTAAAATGTTGCTCCCAACTAAAGACAAGGTCCAATAAATAAAACCAACGTAGTATAGCATTCCTTTAATAACTGTAATGGAACATAATAGGACAAACGCACAACTCTAACAACGAATAAAGGGACCAATACCAAAAAATATCAACACTTAAAAAACAACCTGAACAAGCCACATTTAACTTAATGAAGTCAAATTTAGTAAGAAAGAAAAACAACCAGAAATAAAGTAATCAATACATATAAAAAACAAATAACGCGTATGACAGATCGACATTGAAAATCATCCAAAATATTATTCCGTCTGTAACTTGATTCAATTTCACCTATATCAGATTATTGTATCACCCTGATAATTTCCTGACTCGTACTTTCCAATACCTTGTATGTTCACCAGTCTATTACCTCGACAGTTAAATTTTTTCAACAAAAAGTAACCGGGTTGTGACAGAACGGCAAATATGTCGATATTTAAGCTTACTGTAAAATTCACATGAAACAAACGAAAAAAACATAGTAAATTTAAAATCTAACATATACTTACAAGTAACTTTCTTCTTTAAATATGTTCTTCAAATATGAAATCCTTGTCAAAATTTAACTTAACATTCGCCTATTTTACTATTGACATTACTGTAAGTAATAAATTTAAAACATTAATGAACCGTATAACACATTTCTTTATTGCCTCTCTTGAATAAATAATTTTGCGTTTTTAAGTAAGCAATATATTTGTCGAACGTAAAAAGAAGTTTTATTTTACTAATTTTACATTAAGCCGCTAGCAAAGAAAAAGAATCAAATTAATATATATATATATTATATATATATATATATATATAAAATATTATAATATAACTCAAGCAGGGTTTCCACAGAAGGGGATAGTTAGAAGTTTTGGGCTTACAATGTTCAGCTTTGAAAATGAAGATTACAATAATCTGATGCACTTATTTTCCAAAATATTTAAAATTTCTGAAGTAACCAGATGCCTGATGCATTTTAATGGACTATCTAATATTACATTTAATTCACATAAATCTTATGAATGCTAACGTAGAGTTTTTCTTAATATAGATATAATATGGTTATAATTATATACATATATATAGATTTTAACTATTTTGTAGGTATTATTACGGATTTTGTGAAAATTGACTTACACAGCTGAATTGTATGTATTCATTATTTCACTTGTTTTATAGTGCCAGAGTCTGTAGGTATATAGACTATAAAGGACATGCTCGAAAAATCCATTGGTTCTTGAGTGGTCCGTTTTGATGACCTTCAGGCCCAGTGCCATTTTGTAAAGCTGTTGTGCCCGGGAATTCAAACGTGTGAAAATTTACATTTTAAAGGAATAGAAAAATAGATTAAGAAAAATACACAAATTTAATGCGTTTTTATGCTGATTTGTGCGAAATATTATGAACTTTTATATGTATAATAAGAACACGATTCCAGGCAAATGATGTTTGATTAAGTGAATACATGATTTGCAAATGGCTTACGATAATTATGTTCAGTATCTCTCCCTTTTGGTGAAATA